>OMNZ01108727.1:125597-143553 GCA_900303255.1 Lesueurigobius sanzi
CCAAATATTATGATGGCAATAATTGAGCATTACTGGTATAAGATATTGTGCAGCTCTAGCATTCATCTGCTCTAGAGGACAATTGCAGCAGCTTAGTTCAATCAGAGGAGTCCATTATCGCATCCGTATTTGCACTATTGATATGGTTGTGTTCATTTCGAGGTGTCTATTGTGCGTCATTCATCGCCCGCTTTATTTACTATGCATTACACGTCTGTTCTTATCACAGTGGACAGTGGATTTGTCCTAATATTCTCTCTTCCTGTTGTTTCAGATCAACGTTAAGATAAGCAGCGTGCCATTTCAAAATTATCATTCAGGAAAAGAGGTGGCTCGTAGTGTAGAATCAATAGCTGCTTAAAATTCATTGCCAGCCAATCCATTTGCCCTTTATGTTGCTAACCTTTCACTTAAATATGCACCATATTAAGATTTCATTATATACAATGAATGTCACAACAGTTTGCCCACCACTCCTCTTGTTTGCATGGGTTAACTGCAAATCATTTGGCTTGTAATGTGTGAAAAATGACCTTCGTTAAGATCATGTATGTGAGAACGAGCCACGGCATCTTAATAGGCATTAGAAAGCACCACAGGATATCAGTGTGATGTGTTTTAGACACAAAAGCCTTTTAACAAACTGGGTGGGCTGCATGTGACCAGAGTTATGAAAACACAGCTAGAATCACACAGAGGCCTGTATACCACTGCTGTATGCGCTAGGCATGTGTATCATTCAATAAGCCAAAACAACTATAAATGGAAACACATGGAGGAAGTGCTTCAAAAGAGCTTTATAATACTGTACTCTACATTTATTTTTTCTTTATCAGGAAAACGGAAATCTGTTCTGGAGAGAAAACGAGCATATCTTTATTGTTGCGGTCTTACGTCAGTGTTTCCAAACAGTGCGGGGCCACTTTAGCAGAGGATAAGAGGATATAGGCTACTTGTAATTATTCTAGAAGATAAAACTGTTTATGAAATTAGTACTACATATCATTTGTTTTTGTACTTTCAAAACAATCACCAACAGTCAAGTGACAAATAAAATGTATTCTTCTTGCAATAACAAGCGTAAAATACAGTTAATTTGATAAATCACAGGATAAATGCTTCAGGCTTTTATCGGGCAAATCTCCCTAAAATGTCCAATTGAATTATGCGCCTTTCCAAGTCTTTCTTCAGTCAAATATTTAGTTATTGTTTAGACCTGGATTCAATTGTGACAAATTTCCTTTAGCAATTCATAGCTTAATGAAAATACTTTTATACAGTTTTATACTTGAAGAGTTCATTTGCAAAAACAGATAAGTGCCACTGACAAAAATAAACACAAGCTTGTAATTGTTGTTTTGTGGATGTTAATGACCAGGTCAGTTTTAGTGAATCAGAAATATGAAGTCATTGATGAAATTTATTCAACTTTACTTTGTCTAGTGTCAATTTAAGAGCACAGTGATAAAAATCTGAAACTATTTAGCAACAAATGCTTTTGTTCTTGTTAATGTAAACATTCTCAGATTTGCACAAGTACCTTTTCTGTAATTTATATTCTTCATTTTTTATCCTTATAATTGATTAAAGTGATATTGCTGTTTATCGTTTTATGAGATTGCTATTACAGAGCTACTGTGACAACACAATGTCCCTTGTGGATCTATAAAGTGTGTCTTGTATTGTTCAGTGGTCCTTTAATTCCAGGTTTCAGCAATATTTAAATGACTGCATAAATTAAAATGAATGATTCCCGGTATATCAATATATTGATAATCATTTTACATGCTTGCGGTAGTAAAAGACCATAGAGTTTGAACAGTCTGATGAAGAGCTTTTTGTGCAAAGTTTCATCTTGCTGCGTTTGAGAGAAGTCCAGCGCATGTGGATAAAAGCCTGGTAAACAAATGGCTGTGTCAGAACGTAATCACCCTGAATGATGTATTGCATCAGGAAAGTGCTGGAAAATGTATGGATATGGGACAAGATTTGTGCATGATCAATGACACGCTATATTGTTTGATGTAATAATTTATTCAGCCCATAAAGGTTTGATAAAACAATGTTGAAAAGCAATTTAAATTGAATTCATTTAAATGTCAATTCTCATGGTTAGGATTTTTCTATAATTGGCTATTTAATTAAAATAATTTTCATAGTCATTAATACAGCGAGCAACTTGTAGCGCCCTGACGTCTTTTAATTACATGGTATTAACAAAATTGATATGCTTTAGAAAGCATAGTGAATAAGAAATAATTAGACCAATCATACATCATCCTCTTATGGACATTAAGTGTATCGCAATATAATTGATGAAGTTCAGAAACGAGGGAGATAAATAACTTTAATTGTAGCCAGTTGCAGTACAAAGAATCCCACTCACGATGTATTATATTTCAAAGGCAATTCATTATCTGTAACATCACTTAGCCGCGTGTGCCCAGAACGCTCCCGTAACCTATGATTACATGACATGTGAACGCACCGCGGTTGTGTACTCTTTTAAATTGTCCTTTTGCCTCATCTGCATTAATCTCCGGACTGCAGGCAAATGAGAGGACAGAGGCGTCTTCAAACATAAGAATCATTTAGATGCTCAGAATAAAGCGCGTATTGATCATGCATATTTGTTTCTCCAAGGTTACACTGGCCTGACCCCATCTATCCTCCGACAGCGGCCAACACAAACATGCCACCTCAGTTAAAACGCGCCGCTGTGCAACGAGGTGGAGGCTGTGTTATTTTTAAATGCTGCTAAATCAACCTGGGCATCCTGTTCCAAATTTGACCAAAATGGCAAACATACATTTTTAATAAGTCGTGTCCAGTGTGGGGAGTGGGAAGGTAATTTTCTGGGAATATCATTAAAAACATTTTGTAAAGAGGATACAGTCATTTATGTTCTTAAAAACTTTTTAAAATTTGGTTTTACCTTTACCTTTACCTAAAGTCTGTTCATTGCTATTCACATTTGCCGTCTTTCCATGTAACGCGTGTCTATCCAGCTCAGGGCGCAATCCTCGGATTCACCCGTATCTACCCTACCCTGGAGGTCTTGCTTTTCCACATGAGCCATGGGCTACTCTTTAGGGGGCGGGGTTTACCGGCTGCAGCTCCTCGGGAGAGAGGGGACACACGTAAACAACGCAATGTAATAATGAAAGCAAGTCTGGAACACGATGAGAGCACTGCGGATCTACTGCCTTTTGGACTTCATGAAATTATTCTGAAGACAGAAACTAGAGGAAAGAATCTTCTAAAAAACAAACTATGAAGGTAAGCTATGTGCTAATGTTATGCTAACAGCAGCTAAAGTTGTGCTAACAGAGGCTAATGCCATCTATCGGCAAGGTCACTGTTTACAACCGCAGTATAATGTTGTGAAATATTAATCTGGTTGGACGTAGTTGTTCGTGCGAGCGACTGTCTTCTCTCTTCTCTGACAACTCAGATGCTCAGTCTGTTCACGTCATGCTAGTACCAGGCCAGCACGCTTTGACATAGGAAATTTATAGTCGGCCTAGGGACTATTGCCCATCCGTTCATGGGAGTGGATCCCTCCCCTGTGGTTCTCCTTGAGGTTTCTCCGTTTGTCCCACAGGGTTTTGGGAGTGTTTTCTTGTGGGATACCTTAGGCTTGTTTTGTTTCGATACTACATTTGTGTGACATTACATCTGTTTGTGACATTTCATTTCATGTTTGATATTGATTTGTTTTTTGGGTGTCTTTGAGATTACCCTCATCGTGATATTGGGCGATACAAAAATAAATTGATTGATTAAATGATTGATTGAAAAAAAGAAGCGTCTTTGTCTTTGTTGTACTGCAGAACTATTGAGTCCTTTGTCTCCTCATCCCACCAATTCAGCTAAACACCCTCTTTTTCAATGCTGCCAAGTGAATTATATAAAAAGTTGGAATAACAGAGAATGGCATAGCCTCCACACTCCTAGAAAAAATGTACAACATTAGGAGTCTTAACGTTTGTTCTATGCCTTTTCATTTCATAAGTTTGTTCAATCACATCCCATTGCACAACTTCCACTTTTACCTCTTGGTCATCCTAGTGCATTTGTCACAGTAGTTGTACATGTCTATTTCTTAATTTGTATTTCAATCCATCTTCTTCCGCTTATCCGTTGCCGGGTCGCGGGGGCAGCAGTGCAAGCTGCTCGGATCACACTGCACCAGTCCCTTATGGCTCCTCCTGCAGGTGGTGGGTACACAGGAGGACGGCCCCACGACGCCCTTCACCTCTGGGCTGACGTAATACTCCTTGATGGTCTCTTCATAAGGGGCTTCTGAACCGCTCCTGGTCTGACCCGTCACCTATAGGACCTGTTTGCCATGGGAGACCCTACCCAGAAAACATAGCTCCTAGGTTCATTTGGGTGCTCAAACCCATCCACCACGATAAGGTGGCGGTTCAAGGAGGTGTAATTTGTATTTATATAGAAAAATGTATCCAGTATGTTCAGCAAAAATAACAGTACTTTCATAAGAATGCAGTCACAAAGGCTTGGTGAAGTTGAAGACCAAGCGAAAACCAGGGAAGTTGCAGCAAACATTTGCTCCACCCAAAGATCATCACTGTCCCACATCCAAGACCACAATGAGAGACAAAGGTGAGCAATACATTCGTCTACAGAGAATAGATGATACTGAAATACAAATTAAATACACTATAAAAAAACTTGATACTGTATGTAGTCTCTAATAATAGTGTTTTTTCTACAGTTTTGTGGTATATGATTATCGTTATTGCGAAGGTCCACCCTTAATGAAAATGAATCTCCAGTCTACAAATAGACCAGCTTTTCTCAAGACCCAGGAAACATGACAGAAAGAGGACCATGAGGGGCAGATTTGAGATATGGCCCGTTGAGAAGCCCTTTTTATGAAATGTGTTTTGAAGAAAAGAATGAATGAATGTGGTATCTTGTATCCCATCTCTTACAGCTTTGCGGAAACATCAAAACAAAACACCCTCCTTCGTTTCCATCTTGACCATTTCAAGTCATGGTCACAAAAGCCAAACCCAGGTCCTGCAGTACTCCACTTGCACCAGGCGGTGGGCTGTGCTCTGGAGGTGTGAGGAACAGAGATTTGTGGATATCTAAATTGCTAAAGCCCAAACCTGTATAAACAGCGGTAATTACCGGGCCATTGACAGTCTCTCAGTGTTGTGCTCATTCTGCCACAGCCGCAGTGATTAAAATGAATCCTCATCGACTTCTCCATTAAAGCGCTGGCAGGAGCGATCCCGTGACCTTTCCCCATTGATTGAACATAACAATCACAATTCAATTGTAATGCAAAGAGAACATTTGTTATAATGTACATGAGATGCATGAGCCATTTCCAGGGAGCAGGGAAGGCTAATCAATGGAGTGACTCTTGGCGTGATGCAAAGAGAATGAGGCTGTGTTTGCTGGCCCTAATTCATACAGCCCGCAGTGTATGATGGAAGTCAATGATATGCATGTAAACATCCCATTTCTCTATACTCATCGCTAAACAAGCTCTGACAAAACCTGCTCTCATATCATCCAGATGCACCTTCAGTCCAACACTGAGTGATCTAATGAGACCACTGAAGGAAATGCTTTTAAACAAGGTCCTCCAAATAAGGGCCAAGTGTTCATTCTCACACGCGCAGAGACATGCATCGCCCATAAATGATGTGAAGATGCCATCACAAACCAATGACCTGGCCATAAGTGACAATACAGTTTAGAGCTTGTGTCGTCATAGGCAAAAGAGACGTTTTTCAGATTCCCTAGAAAGTTTCTTGGAATGCTGCGGAGATGATAGAGGGCTTCATGTCACACATGGGGCTACACATCAGCCTCAATACAATAAGCACCCAGCTAGAACTGGTCATCAAACATACTATTTAGCAACTTTTGCAGTTTGTGAACTATGTGAAGACAATGTGAAAAGTATAAGACCATAGTCAAGTTTTGCTTTCTGGGACTTTCTCTTCTCTTTGTCTTACCTCTTACTGAGACTGTCAGTAAGAGGTAAGACACATATTTGTCCTGTAAAGAGTAAATAAAGAAGAATTCATTAAGTTTTATAACCACATAATCTGCCATAATCCCAAAAATGGATTGAAAATGCATAGGCTGGTAATGTCTCGGATACGTGTTGAACAAGGACAAGACTGTGAAGGTGCAATATTAATGACGATCTAAACGAAAGTAAATGGGAAGTGACATTCCTGATCCATGCGTATATGAGAGAAAAAGCTTGATAGGCGTAACATGACCATTCAATCCGTATTTAGCGGCTCAGCTCCCTGTCTTTAAAAGTGTCTTCTGACAAGTGCATATACGAATTATGTCCTTAAGGGATTTCTTTTTAGAATCAGGAGATTATAGTTTACACGGACATTAAACCGATTAGACCAGCTTGCACTCTCTAAGGCAGTTTATCTAATGGAGAAGATGTGCTTTGCTAATTGAGAAATTCTGATGGTAAAATTATATCCAGGCCTCTGTAGTGGAGGATCTGAGTTTGGCTTGATGAAACCAAATGACTAATCAGGCCGGCGAGATGTGGGCTGAGTGAAACACTGTTTGCCATGCTAAAAGGTAATTGTCTGGGAAAACTTCATCGATGACAGATTCAATTCCATTTAGTCAATGTTTAATAAATGCTGTACAAACACGCCGGGTCCTATCTGGGTTCTGCTTTCCAAAACAAAGGGAAACTTTAATTGCTTTAATCATCTCTAGCTTTGACGTTGTTATTGGCCTTAAAAATAGCAGTTAACAGAAACTGTCCTGCCGAGGAAATTGAACCGCATTTGGAAACCGATGCATAATTAAGATAGGGGCATCCCAGAGCCGGGCGGTCCGGGCCAAACTGTACGGAAAAAACATCCAGAGGAATACAAAGCTATTCAATTAACAGAAAGACCCAAGCAAAACAATGTCTATTATGTATCACTTACTTTAATCAGATTGTAGCGATTGTATCCCGTTTGGAACAGTGCTACAACACAAACACGTTAATTAACAGATAGGAGGGTGGAAAGATGTATTTTTCATTAGAGGGTGAAATAATGTCCCCCTTTAACATCAAGGCAAACCAAGTGCTTACCGCAGTTAAAACCAGTGAGCGGTGTAAGCTCCCTGCCAGCGTTTTTATTTAAAACCTCATTACTGTGTGTTCACGCCGCCATCGCTGTACCTTTAATCTGCACTAAAAGGAAATAATGCGTTTCCGGCTTTATTTACCAGCCGTACTTAACAAGTGTTCCTGTACAATTAGAATTGTTAATAGATCTGGAAACAAAAGGACTTTGAAGGTGGGAAAGTGCTGACATTATTTCACAGGGGAAAAACACTCGGGAGGGAGAGAGATCGGCTGTAAATGGAGTTTCCTGGAACACGGTGCGCTGCAGTGGTGCTCGCTCTCATTACAAATGCCATGCACAGGACATAAATCAAGGCCAGTAAAACATTTCATTGCCACACAACACTAAATGACACACTGGCTAGCTTTGCCGCGCTGATTGTGTTTAAACATTGTAATTTTACTATACTCCTATTAAACCTATGCAGAGCTTACAATCCATAAACATGGCATCCGTAATAAAAGTTAATAAATGTCACGATTTGCATTCAGAAAAAAAGCCTCCAACATTTTTGCAAATATCAATCTATGAACCTTTCAACATTTTGTCAAACAAAATGCTAATTGTACCTTTAGGAATTTGGGAGACAAGTGACAAGCAATGAGATGCAATGTCCTTTGGAATCAGGGAATCAGCACGAACGAATAAATTAAGCCTGAGCAAAGAAGAGACGAACAAAGGGGACATTATCACCATTTCCAATATCCTATATTGATGCGATGTTTTATCATTTGTTGTGTTTTTGCTTCATTTAAGATTTGTTGCAGAACAGTGTCAGAAAAGTTGGGCGTGGGATGAATGAATAATCTTTATTGTCATTGCAAGACCTACTCGCATGGAGTAAAGTTCCTAAATTCATTATTGGAAAAAATTAGATGGCTATGATTAGAAAAAGATAGTCAAATACAATTGTAGAGCGAAATGCCACTTTTGACTAAATATGTACATACAGTAGGTCTATCAGAAAAATGAACTTTTTTTTAATTTTCCAATAATATTTTTATTATTAGCCACATTTTTATCATTATAATAAAATCTATTGATGGTTATGTATCATTTATTCTTTACTCTATAACAAGGATAAGACTAAACTGGATTAGTTGAACTAGAATAGGTTCCTAATGTTAATCTTAATCTTAAATCACTGGTGAGAGCAAAAGCAAAACTAAAAATTGAGATTTTTTAGGTTGCAACCAGCAATAACTGTATGGTTTCTGTATTGTTTTTTTGTTTTGTTTTTTAGCATTTGCCGTAATTAATTCTGGCACATCATACTGTAGTTTCATGAGTTTCATCGTAGGAACATGTGGATTTATTGAAGTACAATGCCATACTGCTCTTCTCATCACACCCGCCATTATCAGTCAGGACGCCATCCCGAACTTCATCAATTACACCGAACCTGTTACAAGAAAACACATTGACATGACGAAAATTATTACATTTTGGGAGATTTAATTAGGACAAAAGGCAGTGACCTGAGACCAATATTAAGTTTGAACAGGTGCATGCCCTTGACTATCTTCTCTGACATTATGCTAAATCTCTTTCCGCTGAATGTGTTATTCTTCTCTGTACACAAAATAAGGCGGTGTAACGTTTTGATGGAGTGGCACGGCGCCCTATAATATCTCCTAGTTTGCAGTAGGTCACTCTGCTCTGGTGCCTTAATAAACTATGAATGCACCAACAATGATTATTCATGTCATTCTTCAAAGGTCCTTGAGAGGATCTTGATGCAGCGGCAGCAGCGACTCAGTGCTACGTGTTAATTCAAGCTTGGCTAAGACTGTACCATCTGGGCCCTTGTACTTGATGATTAATGCCCGAGACTTGATTCATATGTGCAATTGGTGGTTAATAAACAAGGATTTTCATAGATAAATGGCATATACAAATGCTGGGGATGAACACATTCATAGTAGCTAATTTGTGTTCTTTGGTAATAAAGCCTCATTATAATTGCTCGTCTCCCATATTCACAAATGTGGGGATTAACATAATGTGGACTGGAAATAATCTCTACAGACTTGGACCACTTCAGACATATGTACGTAACATTTCTTATTTGGTTTGATTTGACTTAAGCAGCTCCAATGTCAAAATAAAACTACAGAATAGTATTGTAAAGATTAGGAGCATAATAATGACAATAATAATGTTGTTTGTGGTTTGAAAATGAACTTTGTAATTCGTCTTTCCATTGCTCTCTCCATTCAAGTCACTTTCAATGTAACTATAATTGCAGCCGACATCACAGAGATCCACACACTGCTAATGACAGCACACAACAGTGACCTCTACAGGAACATACAGCTAATAATTCCACACGCCTAATAATACAACAGTGAGTCTGTAATCTCTACACACAAAGCAGCAAGTGCCTTCTGCTTCATTCACTACTTTGTTTTAGTATTTTTCTATCTAACATGTACAACTGTAACTTCAGATGTAGATATAGTAGTGTGCAACGCAAACGTAAAAACGGTTTTAAGAGAGAGTTTATACATTATTAAAATCTTTTTTTAAACATGTTGTTGGTTTCTTCCACAAGTATCGGCTCCAACAAGCCTTTTTCAAGAAAAAAAACTTCTTGAGGCTCTCCAAAAGGCTTTTTAGAAAATGTAAATATTAAAATGTGGGAGGAGTGCTTTGGTTCTTTGTTTTTCTCTTAGGTTTCTGTTCCCCAAACGCCAAAGAGCACCTTCCCCAAAAAAACACTTTTGTGGTACTGACTTCCTGAGCTTTGTGTCCAGTTTCTCTCATAAAAACAGTTTAGTCAGTTTGTAAGCTCTCAGTCATCCAGGATTTTTCAATCATAGAATAGATTTTCAAAAATTGTTCACTGGACTGGGGTAATTGAGTTGTGGATGTCTTGCTTAATTTTTCTCGCTCATGTAGCCAAAATATAGGACTAGATAAACACACAAGCAAGAGGCCTATTTAAACATCCTCATCTCAATCAAATCAACAACTCAACAATAACTGAAAATATTTGAAAACTCTACTAAGTTAAAATTGTTGTACTGGTATAATGATCACTTTTAAGACTATCAGGGGACAGTGGCGCAGATGGTAGAGCGAGTCGTCTCATGATCGGAGGGTCGGGGGTTCGAATCCCAGCTCCTGCAGGTGCAGACTGACGTTGTGTCCTTGGGCAAGACACTTCACCCAATGCCTGTGTGTGAGTGCTTGGTGGTGGTCAGAGGGACCGTTGGCGCAGATGTGAGCAGCCTCGCTTATGTCAGATTCCCCAGGGGAAACTGTGGCTACAAAGGTAGCTTACCAGCATGGAGTGAATGAACCCCCCTCCCTTTCATGTGTGACTTGTGTCATATGAAAAGCGCTATACAAATAAGATTCCCTTTACCTGGCACCGGAGACGCAAGTCAGGAAAACAACTTTTGCAGTATTTAAAATTGCGATGCCGATTCTATATTGATTAGTTGTGCCGCCCTAACCGCTTCACTTCACAGACATGTCATGAATGTAAAAATACTATTTACCATGATAGGAAAAGGGAATCTTATTTGTATAGTGCTTTTCATGAAGCTGAAAAATAACAAATAGTTCCACAAAGTATAATAGCAGCTTTAGAAGTATAAGTCGCTGACATTAAACAATTATATCGGTAATCGCCATGAGCATTTTTTCCATAATCATCACTTATGAAGATCAGTCCAGCTACAGCAGAACCGAAACTCACTTCACCAATAGAAACTGTTAAATAATCATTGTGATAACATTGTAAGTCGCGATCATTTTCAACGAGATAATCATGAGACACAATTTCTATATCATTCTATGCCTATACAATACGCAATTACTCGAAAAATATACAATAAATATATTATACAAAAGTCGCAAATCGCAATTTCTGTCAGAAAAATCGCAATTAGGTTTTTTGTCAAAATTGTGCAGCCTTAGTAGCATAGAGGTAAACCTTTTGAATAGAATATGCCCCTCAAAAACACTGAGATCATGGCTTCTGGAAGGACATCTGCCATGAAGATATTCAAAATCAAGACATTACAACAATGTGTGACAATATATCGATTTTCCGATACATCACGATATTTTGTGGCACGATGCAATACCGATATGCTAACTTAAAATGTCGTTGTACTTGTTGCAATGAAAATAACGGTTATTCATCTAATAACGATATTTTTGATGACATTATACATATTAATTAGCAACATCATGAATATTAATGAGGCTGCAGTGCTTTCACAGTAAATAGAGGCCTCTAATGGTCAATAACACAGTCAGGACAGTAGAGGGCAGCACTCCAATGTAAAGAACTTGGACCAAACACTGTACACAAATAAATAACTTTTTATGATCGTGTTCATAATTATAAATAAAATTAACTTTTAGTTTCTCATTTTGGAAACAGATACGGGTGCATATTTAAATGTGATTGAAGTGATCTGCCACTAAGAACAAAGAAACAATGCAAATGAAAACAAGTATAAATCATGAACAAATATGGAGTGTGTAGTTGTTTATGAAGTAAAAATGCTGAGTTGCTAGAGATGCTAGCTACAATGCTAAAAACAACAATAGATAAACATGTATGTAAAAATAATAATAACGCTGTGAAATGCATTGGTTGTGCGGTGGCCCTGACTGTGTGGCCAGGAGTATGCTACAGAGTTGATGGCAGGTCTTCCACACTTGTTACTTTCCCTCAGAGACAGAACAGTGGAGAGCTGTGTCTTTACTGCTGCACAGAGGAGAGTTATGGAGAGCGCCAGCCACGCCGAGCCCGGGCCAAGTGCAGCGATCGCACACAGGGAATGAATGATGCTCAGATAAGGGACAAAGTAAAGAGGGCAGACCAAACAGGAAAACTTCAGCAGCAGAATGTGCAGGGCGTCTCCAGTCTGTGCAGGAAAAAACTCACTAAAAAGCGCTCTTTTTTTTTTTTTTTTTCTTTGCACAGTGCTTTTTGACATCTCATCACTGTAATGTGTTGTTTTCCTCTGAAATGCCCTCATAAAATACCTTTGAACCTGCTCTGTTTGGGGCACTCAACTCCCGACAGGTGCAAAGATGATACCTCCTCCAGCCACAAGAGGTCAGTAAAGGAACAAACGCTTAAAAAAATGATGAGCTCCTTTTGTTTGATCCCTATAACGATAATTAAATTTTAAAGTAGAGTTTCTTTTCCACTATTAAACATCCTCTTAAGATTTGTGTGCGGTAAGATTATCTGGCCCAAAGCCTATCAGTTCAAATGTTATGAAAATCTGCTGAGGTTTCGAAATATGTAGCTGGCAGGTAGACGGTAGACCAACAGGGGACAAAAGTACGACAATTTTGTTCAGGCGCTGCTCCTCATCGAAGCCACAGCGCTGTCGACACACGCAAATTGATTAAGTAGAGTTACGACACGATTGTTGGGCAATTACAGATCTGAAAACTCGCATTAATAATTGACAAAACGCGAAAAGAAAGTCCGGGTAATCTGCCGCGCTTCTCACACAGGGGACCCGGCAGAACACTGGCAACGTTGTACCCCCCTTCCTCCATCGTGCCCACTTCTCCTTTATGTATTCAAATTCACTTCAGCAGCATAAAATCCTCCCAAGAGACAGCATTGTCCTCCTGCTTGTCCCTTGGGCTTCCCTCCTCGCGGTAACATCTCACAATTTAGCCCAACACCGAGAGTTTTTTTCCCCTCCCGTCGCAGTAACCTCTTTTCAAATATTTCAAAGCAATTTAATGAAAATTAATTAAGTGCTTTTAAAAGACACAGCTGATGGCGTACAATGTTTTGAGGGGCTTGTTCGCAACATTCACACTTTTTTTGTGGGACGCTGAAACAAGCGCGGTGAATAGCCTTTCAGTCGTTTCAGCCGCGGAATAATATTCACAGTTGTGGCATTATGGGTGGAAATAAAGGCTGCACGTTCCTCCCTTCTGTCTGTATCGCGCTGCATTCACTGAACGGAGAATGGCAAATTTTACACCGATGACTGCGTTGCAATTGCGGTTACAAATGTACGAACACTATACTTTCATAATAATGCGTCTCGAATGCCTCAAAAGGCGCGTAGGTCTGCTCTACTGAACTTGAATGTGTGGGCCCTGGTGCATAAAGTAAGCATAAGGCCAAGTCTATAGCGATGAGGTTGCGCTGAATAAAATGAAAGGCCCAAGGCGTCAGAGTTAATGTATTAAACCAGGAAAGCACTAACAATAGCCAAACACTAAATAGAATGGGAGCCGAACAAATGATGGAGAACAGTGTGAAATAATCATTATTTCCACCAGTCAAGTTCAAGTGCTAACTGTAAATTATGCGCTGAGCCGTTATGTGGTGGAAAAATGTAGGTAAAGCTGAACCTTGAATATGCAATAAACTGATGCAATCATATGTAATGTAAAGATGTCGCTTACTGTTGTCGGAGGAAAACTCAGTGAGGTCATGGAGACTTGAACCGCCAAGGATACCTGAAGAACTGTCATGGCCGCCTGCTCCCCAGCATCCTGATAATGCCCTGCTGCACCCAGACTGCGAAAAGTCACAAGAACAAAGGGATTTCAGAGTTGCTTCATAGACCGGATATATATAATATATAAATATGAATATAAACCTAATTTTGTCAATGTAATTCAATACACTAAGAGTTATGCCATGCCAAACAGTAAATACATATACTAAAAGACAAGTTAATAAAAAAAAAAAAAAATAATGCATTAATCATGGATTAATCGCAAAGTAATCGCACATGTTTTGACTGAACAAACTCCAAAGAAAGTGGTGTTTGCTAAAGTAAATTCACTTGAGGCATTTGTACAAATCAGTGTTTCTCTGATATGTCATTGGGACCTCACCTCACAATAGGACGACGAGGAAGCCAGCACCCAAAAATACATGTCATTTGTTATTTATATTGTAAAATACTAGAATTTTCCACAAACGTGTTGTTGAATAAGTTTGTGTAGGTTCTCAGTCGTACAGGAGTTGTCCATCGTAGGCAAAAATTCTTCAGTCTTCATCTGTACTCTGTAGTTGAAGTGTAGGACGTTTCGATCTTACTCCAAAGATCGTCATCAGCTACTGAAGGCCTGGAGCACGCTGTGGGTTAATAAAGCTAGTGGACCAGCAGGAGGAGTCAGCCTCTAGGCCCCTCCTCTCTTAATGCTAAAGGTAAAGTACTTAACGAGGGTCCATTGTCTCCCTGAGCTCGTCTCTAAGTCGTTGAGTCCTACACTTCAACTACAGAGTACAGATGAAGACTGAAGAATTTTTGCCTATGTTGTTGAATAAGCACTAAATCAACCTAATAGACTGAAATTGTGATAAAACGTTATTAGCTGAGTTCAAATTAGTGTGTTTTATGCCAAGGAAATGTAAATAATTAATCAATAATAACAATAAATTTAACTGTGATTAATCCATTTTTAAAGTGTGATTAATCTGATTAAAATAATTGGTTGACAGCACTAATTCAAAGGTTATCTTACTGTATTGTGCAGAAAGTTATGGCACAAAGACATTAGGAAACTGCTGAAAAACACTTACTAAAAAGCAGCCAGATTTACTATATGTACATGGGCTCCAAGGTTCCATGAAAAAGTAAATAATATGAATAACAGTCTTTTAACAGGCCGTGTACCAACTGCAAAAGTAAGTGTACTTTTACCATTTATATTTCACGGGGGGCGCAGGCAGGCAGCCCCTACAGAACCTCATCACATAAACCACTTTTGTAGTGATTCCAGTGTATCACAATATTATCATATCTATTCACTGCTAGCATGATGCAAATGGGCTCAGTAGCATTGCCTTGCCTCTACAAAACTCTCCCACAGGGTTCTAATAAAACAGCACAATTTGCCACTCTCCGTCTCTCCCTCGGAAACACAGGCGTCTGCGCGCTCTGTGATCTGCAACAGACAAAATGAGACGCAGCAGCTACAACCCGACCGTCCCGCAATTCCCCGCGCTCCTTGAATAGATAATGCTTTTCCTTCACTTTTCTTTTATTCTTTCAAAAGGCAATGCATCAGAGGCCAAATATTAATTCTTCTCGTCATATGGAAGAGCTTATACGCAAGTGGCATACGAGGACGGGGGCTTTTGAATGATTAAGGCAACACATAAAGGGGCTTCTCGCCGCGCTTTGAACTTTGAGAGGTCTGCTGAGCGCTATCAACTTATTCCCCTACTCTGCTGGAGACTTGATGTTAAAAGACAACATTAATGAGTACTCGGTCACAGGTATAGACAAAGGGATTAACGCACGATAAGCAGCGAGATTTGGGCCCAGAACAGGTGGACGGAGTGGGAGTTTTGCGCACTTTTTCCCCTCTCCTCCGAGCGTGCATCTCCCTTAAAGGCACGCCGATAGATTTGATTGCCTAATACGCCATGGTAGTCCCTCTGGAGGCCTGTCGAGGAGCGTGTGCACGGGGGCAACACTTCAAGGAATGACATTGACTGGGGAAGTGCTGACTTGCAACCACTGTTTGTCTTTTGATGTGAGAGATCAAATCAATGTGCAAGTGTGTCGGGGCGAATCGTGTGCAGGCCGATTAGCATTAGCCTGAAGGTGCTTGGCCTCAATATCGCATAACAGAATTCAGATGATGAAGATTTACTCAATGTTCTAGTGAAACGGTACAACTAACAGCGATGGTGAAGGAGAATGTTGCTTTACACATTAGAGTCAGTTTTTAGAATTTCGACCAGTTTGTTTGGCCGATATGTAAAAGAAAAGGCTACATGAAGAAAAGCCATCTATTTAAGTCTATGTTCAGTAAAGTTACAAGAATGAAGAGGGTAAGTGAGGAAAACTAACTAATAATCAATACTAAATCAGAGCCTGATGTGAGTTAAATTAAAAAAATAACCAATATCACATCCTTAGTCAATAAAAATCCCTCTAATTTACAAACTGACTTAACCCAGTTTTTAGATTTGGGGGCAGCAATAGCTCAGTTAGTAGAGCATTCGACAGCTGATCCAAAGGTCAGTGGATCGATGTCTCCTTCAGCCTGTAAATACTGCCATTATGTCCTTGGGCAAGACACTTAACCCTAGTTGTCAGTGCCTGCGTACACTAGGGTTGAGTACCTTTCAATTTTTTCTTGATACCAGTACTTCAACGATACTTGGTTTACGATATTGATACCTCAGCGATGATTTCTCATCTAGAACTATAAAACAGAACAATAAGGCTAATTTATTCCATAAAAGACTATTTATATCCATTTTTTTAAATCATCTATTTGAGCTGAAATAACCAAATAATCTTTAGTGCTGTATCAGGACGAGGGGTGGGAATCTCTGGGTACCTCACGATTCCATATGATACATGGCTCACGATTACGATAACCTCACAATACTGTGGCAATCGATAAATCCTGACGATTGCACATAATAACATAGGCGACATATCACTATTTTTAAAGAAACAAGCAATTGAAACTACACACTCCACATTTGTTTATGATTGATAATATGCACTTTTTTCTTGAATAGTGACAGATTACTTCAACTCAATTTACATTTAAATACACTACCATATACCTGTTTCCAAAAGAAAGAAATTAAGTTAATCTTATTTATAATTATAAACACTAAAAGGTTATTTATTTGTGTGACAGTGTTTGATCAAAGTTCTAAAAATGCTAGTGCTGCCCTCTGCTGTCCTGACTGTGTTATTGACCATTACTGGCCTCTATTTACTGTGAAAGCAGAGGAGCACTGTGACTGGAGCCTCATTAATATTCATAACATTGTTAATTAATCTGCATAACGTCATCAAAAGTATCAATATTAGCATAAAAAGTATTGGTATCGTATTGTGACACAAAAGATTGATATATTGTCCCACCCCTACTCAGGACACTCCAGGCATTTCCAAAATATTTTTTCTGTCCCAGTTTTCAGTACCGGTTTCCCCCTGAGATACCATTAATATTTTTTGATATCATACTGGTTTCCTCAGAAGTGTCACGTGATATGAGGTAGAGTGGGATGCACGGGTCTAAGAAAAGAAACTAGCCTCGTTACTAGAAGAGCTTATGAACCCAATCGGACTATTAAATGATTGTATCTGCTGAAGTGTAAGACAAATGTTGAACTGTTAATGCGTTTGTGTAATTGGTGACTTGGGTTGTGGTGATGGGGGTTGAATTAGGGGAATTTAATTTGCCTACTTATAATTTTGTTACAAGGGACAGAATATACAAGATTTATCTGCTCTCCTTTTGTTCATGAAAGAATATATGTATGAACATATGTAATCTGCAAAATGAACATGAAAAAGACATGAACAATAAAGTAAAGTAAAAAAAAAAAATTAAAGATGTGAGTGTGAATAAGACGGTGGTTTCTTAATGTAAAATGCTTTGAAGTGCAGCATAAATGATTGTTTACGATTTCTGCAAGGCACTGCATGTGAATTGGGAGAAAAAAATTAAATTAATTCAGTAATATCATTTTTGTGAATTGACATATTTGTCTTTTCCAAGTTTAAATTCATATTTTATTATGTTGACATATTTGTTACAAATATTTGTTCAGTGGGTTTGAATATATTGTTCATTTTTTTAATAAGTTAGGTATTACTGAAAAAGTAATAAAATAAATTTAAAAATCACATTTTGCCTTGTTTTTTATATCCACTTACTAAAGTAGATATAAAAAAACTTCTGTGCAAACCTTCAAAATAATGTTAAGTACAAGCCTGGAAAATGTGGCGTCTGTAGGAGCTACTAAATTAGAAATGTGGTAGCAACAATGTGAGAAATATGCATTTGGAGAAAATGGCCTTTGAATTTCAATT
>OMNZ01108727.1:143573-159142 GCA_900303255.1 Lesueurigobius sanzi
AAGTAGATATAAAAAAACTTCTGTG
Source organism: Lesueurigobius sanzi (assembly GCA_900303255.1). Classification (NCBI taxonomy): domain Eukaryota; kingdom Metazoa; phylum Chordata; class Actinopteri; order Gobiiformes; family Gobiidae; genus Lesueurigobius; species Lesueurigobius sanzi. The sequence continues at coordinate 143,599 of OMNZ01108727.1, forward strand.
CAAACCTTCAAAATAATGTTAAGTACAAGCCTGGAAAATGTGGCGTCTGTAGGAGCTACTAAATTAGAAATGTGGTAGCAACAATGAGAAAATGGCCTTGAATTTCAGTTCCCCATATAATTCTGCGGAGAGACATTGAATCAGTGAAATAATTAAACTCCATATTGTGAAGATTGGGCAATTTATTTATTTCCAGGCGAAGGTTTATACTGTATGTTATGAGAACTTGACCAAAACCTGAAAATTAAAAAAATATATATAAATTTAGCCTGGAGCATCTCCCATGAAGTGGTAAACCTATTCAGATGGAATTGTGTGTATTTCCATGGAAGCTGTTTGACAAAAGAAGTTACAATGCTTACATTTGTAGGTTTCTCACCTTTATAGGATTAATGTGAGCCGGTTATAATGACACAGCCTCAGCCATAGACAGAGCAGGGGAAGGCACTGACATTTGTTATTGGAGAAAGTGCATTATTTGTCACTGGCCTGGTGTGCATTGGTGCCTTCAGATGGAAAATGCCTCGATGAGATCTCCTGAGTGCTTAAGTCAGATAGATTGAACACTCTTGAACACTGATAAAGGTTGATTTGAGGTTGGAGCAACATTATTGTGGGCAAACTAATGCAGAGTAATTGTCATATTTTGTGCTGTCAAAATGTCATAACAATGACATATTTAAAAGTCTACAAATGGTCTATGCGGTGGTGGGGAATGGCAGGGGCATTTACATACATTTGGGTAAATATTGTATGTATCTAAAATAAATGAATAAAGCAATAACGTGGTGCTTCTTCATCACAGGTATAAAACAGGTTTGGGAATAACAGTACATTTGATTGTGAGTTTATATTAATTACTTTAAATCTAAATCCTTTACTTCTACTTGACATGTACTTTATTCTGCATACTCCCCTTTGAGTGGAGATTGAAGACTTAAAAATAAAAAATAAATATGAATGGATATCAAACAGCAGACATAGAGGCAATTTGATGTGAGTCGAGGAACGCCATGAAAACATGAGCACATAATAGACGAAGTTAATTGCAGAGATGCAATTCAATACGGCATTCAATACGGCCTGTTACATTCAATAGGCAAAGGTGTTCAATATACAGTATGAATTGATGAAAGATTGTAGATGTGCCGCTAGTATTTTCAGATGTTCCCCTTGTGCGTTCTCACCGAGAAGCATGACACACAGCCACCTCTGAGCTTGTTGCCTGAGCACCCATGGAAAATACTGAGCACCCACAGAACATACTGAGGACCCATGTGTGCCAGACAGCCAGTAGCATATGCGCTGATCCTGTGGGTAAATCATAATAGCAGCCTTTTATAGCCGTAAGCAGGAGGTTGCAAGTTCGAGCCAGGGCCTCGCCAATTTTTTCTGACTGGGCACCCATGGGGAAATACATTAAGCAGCACGAATGCCGGCAAGCCCCCCTATAATTTTGTTTGGAGTTATTTTTGCTAAATAAATCTTACTTGAAAACATAATTACAACTTGTATTTCTTGTTCAGCGTATTAAATTATTTAATTTAATTGAAATATTGACCTTCATATCAAAATACTTATCATGACTAAAGTGAATCACTCCTAGTAAATTGTTATTTTCATATTCAGAGAATGAAAATAAGTTCACATCTATTTTTGAATGTTTTTGGCCTGATGGCTTCATATGATATGACAGCACAGGGTGAAATGGGGTTAGGAACGGGGACAGATACAGTATTCAGCAAAAATGTCGAATCCAGGACTGAAACCAATGATGCTGACACCAAAACAATGTTCTGTGTATGTGTGCAGCATTACCACTGGACTAGGGCTGGACACATCACATGTATAAACAGTAGCATCATTAATAAACCTGATTTCATTTGATTTCAGTCCTGAATGTGATTCTGGTTTAGTTATACACCTGCTTTAATAGTTCTGGCTGAACTTAAAGGTGCATTGTGTGACTTTTAATGCGAAAAAAAACAAACTTGATGTTAGTGTGTATTTCATCTTTTAGAGACCCAGTGGCTGTATGGGTGGTAAGCATGCTGCATTTACTTGTCATCACAGTGGCTCCAGAATAAAAAATTAAATCTTGATTATTTTCCTCATATTGAACGATTCCGATTTTCAATTCGATTTTTGTCTAAATAAGAAAAAAAAATAAAAAAAAATAAATATGGCCTTTACTATAGTAGCGGTGATTATACAGATTGCAGGGCATGGGACCGATCCTGTTGTAATGCTATAAGTGTGTGCTAACTGCTAACTTTCTACCACAGAAGCAGAAATGGGCACTTCCCTTCCCACACAGCGGCTACAGGACACACACAGCTCTCACATGGCCATGGACGAAACAAAAAACATGTGCAGCGATCACACAAAAGTGAAAGTGTTTGAAGAAACAACGCAAGATTGCAACAACAGCAGCTAGCGTTAGCTTAGTGTTAGATTAAGTTGTCTCTGGCCTACCTTTTCCATTGGAGTAGAAATCCTAAAGAAATGCTCATGTTGCTTAGTGCTCCAATAGTTGGGATGGAACTGCCTGGTCATTTTTTCACCATCAGCAGTTACTTACTAAGCTGGATTGATTATGTGGACGCTATGGAATCAACCATGTAGGTTAACTGGAAACAACTGAGCATTTACTGCCACCTACTGGACTAGACTGGTAATTGCTAGTGATGAGCAGTATATGGGTTTTTTCTGCAGATGGATTGGCCAGTTGGCTTGGCTTTTAAAGCTCACCACGCGATTATCGTAATTGACCTTTTTAAACATCAAGATTCGATTAAACTTCGGTTAATTTCCCAGCCCTACTTCATGGCAACGCAGTGAAAACCAATCACAAACCCTAAAGAAATGTATCCTGGATCATCATAAAGGCCGCTGTGAGGAAAAGCAAAGGTTCCATGTTAACCACCCATACAGCCACTGGGTCACTGAAAGGTCAAATATGCACTAAAATCAAAGTCTTTTACCACATCATAAGTTCCATAATGCACTTTTAAGGATATCAAATGTTTGCCATAACATTACCTTCATTGTGACATTCAGTATTCAGTTGTTGCTCGTCGTCCTGATACTTTGGCACAGGGTAAAAAAAATTTGGCCATATTTGAATTCAGTGTTTGCATGTAACTTCCTACTAATGATCAAAGTTGGGGGGGATTCTCCTGAGTGCAACTTATGAAGATGAGATGAGCAGAGGACGGGGGCGAGCGAGGAGGGGAGGGAGGGGGGGTGGAGAGAAAGTGCTTTAGTGCCCTGCTTTGAACACTTTTACACTTTCCAACAAGCTTTGTTTTTTAATTGGCTGAAATTAATCTTAGGGATGTAGATGCCTGATTTGCATTCATTAAAACCCAACCAAAAGAAGTCATGCTTAATTCCAATCAAATTTGCTTAATTATGCATGGCGCGATATTCCCAAATGAGCGCTGGATTTTTGTTCCGAGGCCCCCTTTTTTTGTTTCCTATAGCAAATAAAATGTAATGAAGCTGTCTTTTTGTGTTTTACTGAATGTTGAGGAGCCACCTTGAGCTGCGTCGGAAAAACAATATCGGCGGCTAAAGTAATTATGGGAATCTGCATTTTTCATTGTTAATTGTGGATGTCAGCGTCATTAATTTTAATTTACAGCGGGCAATAAAATTAAGAATACTTTGTGCTGATGTTTTAAATCATGCCTGTGAAGGGGACACATAATGCAACTTAAATCTCAAGTAGATATTGATTGGGCTGGATGGTCTTTTCTATGAATTTTAAATAGGGGCCGACGTGGAGAATCTGCTTGAGACTTCACTTTTACGAGTTAACTTCGGATAGCGGCGGAGCAATACAATTAAAGAAGTGTCAGTGTATTTGGACACGCACACATGCACACGCCGACTTAATCAGCAAACTGCGAAACAACCGCGATGCGAGGGCCAGATAAGAGCCATCATAAATGAAGAAAAGACGTCCTTAAGTGAGTGTTCCCATAAAACAATGACAAATAAAATATGCTTTGAGCCTTCGGTGCCTGTTTGGTTGCTGTGACAGTGATATTAATTAGATTGTCGGACATTGTCAGGCTGTTTGTACACTGAGCGGAATAGTTGGAGGTGAGGTATTGTATTGTATGTGGTCTATGGGGGATGACATTATGTGTTTCTGCCTCAACACTTGATTTATAGCTTCATTTGGACCGGGCTTGTAAGAAACACATCCTGCTGCAGCCAGAGCTTTAGTGCATTGTAGTCTGAAAACAAAGGAAGAATAAAATTGATCTTTGTGGACACACACAAAATCAATGAATGGCTATTTCCTGTTCCATGGCATGTTAGTCCGACTGACTTGCTCAATCCTTGAACTTTCCTTGTCTCCTTGGTTGGTGGAAAAGAAGAGGTCTTCAGAGTTCAGTGGAAACCTCAGATGATGTCATTGTGGATCCTTGGATCAGATATTTCTGTTTTCATTCTGCCATGACCCTGAAAAGACCTCACCGCTTCCATGTTGTCATAGCTCTATTGATGCAATAATACTGCTTGTTTTATGATTAGACCATTTTATTCCATTACCATTTCCCATTCATAACTGAAGAAATCATATTTTAATGTCAAATGAATAATGTCAGTTCAAAATATTGTACAGCTTAGGTGGCAGGGCACATGAGTCATGAGTTGTGTGTCTATTGGCTTATATAATAAAGCTCAGGTGGTCCAGAAATACAATATGAAAGGAAATTCAACCCAATGGAGCAAGTAGTCACATTTCTGCGAGAAACTGTGTTAAACAAAGCCGTTACTTCTGTGTTAATATTTGGAGGACAGATTTGGTTCGATTCCATGTGGTTAATCATTATTGCAGACAATGTGCCGGTGCCGTTTGTGCAGTGCATTCTGTTCTCTAACAAGGTGATTATGTTCCAGCACAATAACAGCACAGTTTTGTTCAATTGTTTTTCTCTGTGTCTGGCTAATAGCCAGCGGCTCCGTCCTGACACATGGAGCGCCTGCACTATCAGCTCCCTCTCCTCTTCCTGTCGGCGTTCCCGGCCGTGACTGAAGCAAGTCACTCTAATGCAACAATGATGGTGATTTCTGTGTGCTTATCGAAGCGAGTAAGTACTTAAGCAGCTGCTTGTACTTTGATCCAATTTGCTTCCTGAATGTGTGCCTGCTTGTGACAGTAAACAGGCCTGCCTCAGTTGTCATTTGTTCAAAGCCAAAGCAAATAGTTCACAGGATAATTGTTTGCTCATTTCTTTGTTCTGTGTTATACAGTAGCTCGGTTAACGCAGCAGTTCACCAAAGTGACAGGCCCTCTCAATACGGGCCATATTTCACATACCAATTTGTATGTTACGGCAATGGGCTGTAATTCAATACTGCCAGAAGAGCTCTAGAGGTTGGAAGGAAACGTTATAAGTTGAATACAGCAACCTTTAACATCATTGTGTGCTTGACTCATCCCCAAGGACAGGATAGATAAAAGATGATCAGTAAGAAAATTGATAGCACTGATTTAATAAACATCCCTGAAATGATCTGGGTGACCTGCAGGCAGCGCGGCAGTCACACGCACTCCGCCTGGGTTCAAGAATCAAGTGCGATGATTCATTTGAGTGACTGGGGTAGTTGAGTTTGATGGATCATTCCTAAAAGCATCATTGCTAATCTTCAGCTCCTCTTTTTTAGGTTATTCACAGATCAGTGGTTTTTCTGGCTAATCCTGGACCTGACGCTGCTCTTGTCTGTGTACATGGTATTCATCATGCACTGACAGCCCGAGTCCTTCAGACGACAAATAACCTTCAGAGAGGGGCGGCAGGCGAGCGGTAGGTGTGCAGTTATTTTGGATACATTTCACAGTGGAGTGGGAAACCTGCGTGGGGAGATGTATGGTGTCCTTGTTGGGCGCGCAAAAGATGGACCCCTCTCCGTTTCCTCGCATAATCATTCTGAGCCTCAGCCATGCCTTCGACAACTCAATCAGACAGCCCTCTACCTGTAAAGTGGCTGGGTTGATTTGATTGCCATTTTTATTGGATCCCGGTCACATAAATCAAACCAATGGGGACAGCCGTACAGACGTGACCACTCGTCATTTGCCAGTAGCCTTGGAAACATTGTTTCGGAGGCCGCGCGGCTGTCATCAGAGGTAAATCAGGCCTCCGAAGTTTCTCTCCTCTAACACCAGAGCACAGAGTTAAATCATCTTGAAAATTGATGTCAGTGTGCCCAAGTGTTTTCACCTATCCCTTAGATAGAGTCCCATCAACTGGTGACAATGTCAGCACTTTTACCCTTCCTTCAAAAAGGATGCTTCTTGTCCTCTGGTCTGAAGAGGCTTGCTGAGGCTGATAACTACTGGAAGTGAAAGATAATTGCCACACTTTAAACTACTCAACGATGACAGGCAAATATGGGATAGACATCTCGGTAATGGGACTTGATCAATAAAGCATAAATATCACTCTTTACAAGTTTGTGTTATCTTTTTAACATTCATACAGAATATATTTGGCTGGTGTTGAGCTCCATACCTGACATTTATAGAAAAAGTCAAAAAAATCAACTACAAAGTACAGATGACAAATATTAGCCTTTTATAGAAAGAATTGTCTGATTTTTCACTCGGACAGAGCCAGAACTACAATAAAAGATAGTATTTTTGATGAAAACCCTTTACCTTTTAAAAGGTAGAGTATTTTTTTTCTGAGGTAAACATGTCCAGAATCTAAATTGACATGATTTCAAATAGTGCGGGCTTCAGTAGTTTAAGTTCAGTTACTAAATCTTGGATGTTCTCAGCTTTCAAATGATGAATGTCATGTTCACTCATGTGTCCAACCACAAAGAGCATTCTACAAACATTGGGCCTCATTCACGAAACAAACTTAGGAACAAATTTGTTCTTAAGGCCGACTTAACATTTTGGGCATTCACAAAATTTGTTCTTAGCTGAAAGAGCTCTTCTGGAAGAACAAATCCTAAGAACAGTCAGGAGGACTCTTACGCACAAAACATCATCTCTCTTTAAGAACAGTTTTGTCATCTTAAGAACGCTTTGTGATTAAGTTTTTCTTAAGTTTCTCCTAAGTTGTACTTAAGAACTTTTTCTTATAAAATATAAAATATTCATGAATGAGGCCCATTATCTTTAACTATTCTCTATCAAAACGCCCCCAACCAGCATTTCTTTAGCTTCATGAAGTAAAAAGTTTGTAAAAAATACAATCTTACGCGCTTTTCTCAGCCAAATGATTCATCGATTACCAAAATAACTGTTAGTTGCAGCCCTACACCAATATAGTGGTTTTTATGTGTCGTGAGAATTCTCTTACACAGGTCAAGTCCTCTACGGGGAATGTAGGCCCCGGTTAAAGTTAAACTGAAAGCGTGTCTAATTCTTGTTCATCACTAAGCACTGTCTGGTGAGCTATTTGATTCTGCATGAACTGATTAAGTCTATCATGTCCACCAGCGCTTACAGTGGGAACATATTAGATTAAATACAGGTAGCTAATTTCCTCCTCTGCATGGGTGAGTGGGAGTATGAATGAAAGTGATGTAAAATTAATTTAGACCTCTAAAATTTTGATCACGCCAAGGCTATTTTGGTTCTGATGATGACAAGTAATGGGGGTTGTTGCTTTCATAACCTCGCAATATTACCGCATTTGCCTATAGGGCTTTCAGGATCAATTTCATTCAGCATAAATATCACTTGATCTGTAAAACAAATTAGAAAGAATAAAAGCCATAAAAATGCAGCCAAGCTCTATTGAGATGTCCCTCCCAGCCATGTGTCAAGTCTGAAGACATTAATGATACACGGAGGGGAGAAAATTACCATCTCGGATACGTCCGAACCAGTAAACTGGTAAACAAGCTGGCCGTTAGGAGTGGGGATGATTTGAATCAACAAGGGTGAACAGATATGGATACTAGGCGCATTAGTGTTAATAGGAATAGATTATGGAGGGATTTCGTGGAGTGACCTTCAGTGCACTAATTGAAATAGTATTCCGAGTCAGCAGTGGAGTAATCAACTTAAACACAGAATCATAAATCATCATGAATAGCGCTGTCACAACCAAGCCATTAGCCCTGTGTTTTTTCGCGGGCAACCTCATGAAAATATCTGCCACACCGATCCGTAGGTTAATAGGAACAGAAATGGCATTTAGAGTCTATTTGGATCAGCCGCAGTGTGTGCTTGAAAAGTAGAACTTTGCTAATTTGCAGGTAATGTGAATTGATGTAGTACGAGCTTGAAGATAGTTCAGGCAACGAGTCCAGTCGGAGCGCAATAACTGGGCGCACATGCGTGAGGGGCGATAACGACTCCATCACTGGGAGCATGGCTTTGCGCTGTGAGATTGAGGGGCCCTAGCAGCACGGTATGTTATCAGCCAAGGGTTAGGTAATCATGTTGGCTTAGCATGACCTTTGTCTTTTCTTATTAATTCAGTCTGACAAATATGCACTAAACAGCGGCGTCTCGAGGCTACACTCGCTCAAAATCCAAAACACGACTGCTAATGTGTGATATGAAGCTTGTAATAGTCTGCACTGCATCATACATGCACCATGTTATTATTTCCCTAATGCCATATTTGAATCACGTCCTTAGTCTGAGTTGTATAACATCTATATTAATATCAACAAGTGGTCTGGACATAAATAGCTTCTTAATTGCGACTAAAGTGAACGAATTAGATACTAAACAGTCGGTTAGCGTCAGTAAAACGTCTTTCACACAACAATAGCCAGCCAAACTTGTCAGAAATGCTGATAAGAGGGCCGATCCGAAGCGCTTGCACGGCATTAATCAAATAGCAGGTCTAATTAAAAGCGGTTTAAACAAAGCTTTTTTTTCTAAATGTTGCTCAGGTATGGCAATAATTTTTGATCAGCCAAGCCTGGAAGACAAATAATTAGAAGTGCCACGGCGGCCTGATGAGTGATGTCAGCATCTCCGAGTGACCTTCCCCTGCTAATTAATTTTCATTCCAGGGAAAAAAGAGCCCGTTGTTGCACATTATTAATTGAGTTCATGAAAAGATGCACCTGATTAATTTTTGTTGATAATACTTGTCATTCTGGCCGCCGTCCGTAATCATTTTATGGGTTTTCATCTTAGTGTTTTTCAAAGTTGATCTAAGTCATCGTTACTGGAGATTAATATGTCCAAGCTCGGACTGTCCCAGAAGACAGCAGAGTCACTGTGTCTTACTTCCATTTGAGTATTGTATAATAACACAAAGATTATTTACAGTAAATAAACTAAAGTGGCATTAGTTGTGATCAGTATAAATGTATATACAGTATATATAAAAGGGAGTCTATGGGTATCTCACAATTCCACTCAGAAACATAGCATCAGTGCACCTCATTACTGAGCAACTTGGAGCATCACCATTCATTTTGGGAAATGACATATACCCTAGAAATAGTGATTCCCAAAGTGGGGGTCGGGACCCCCAGGGGGGTCGCAAGGTCCTAACCTGGGGGTCCCCAGATGAATTCAAGATAAAATAGAAACAAAATAACAGTGTTTGTTAATGTAATGTTTAGCTTAGGACAACATATATTTGTGAATTGAGGCCAAATAACAAAATAAAAATGCAATAATACATATATTTTTAATGTTTTTCCGGTGAAATAGTTACAAAAGGAAGTTACTTTTTACAGTGGGGGTCCTGAGTCATTCAGATGTTCATTTTGGGGGTCGCGGCCAAAAAAGTTAGGGAACCCCTGCCCTAGAACACCATTGCCGGGTGGTTTTCACCCGAGCAAATAAATGTATGTGATTTTCATTATGCTGCCTTTATCTGAGTGTCATGGGTCTCTGTAGCTTCAGCTTTGTCTTTGACATCTTTGATGGCTTGGCTGTTTTCCTAATCCAAAACACACTTTTTCCTACAAGCACATGTTTGGGTTTTCCCCCAGCAATATGATAGGTGAAGGTAAAGAAGGTTTCGGGTGGATTCTACACTGGTGAAGGACACTGAGCCTTCACCAGGGAAGTCTCAAATATCCCAGCAATGGGTGGGTTTCCATCGTCATCATTTATTTATTTTTTAGGAATTTTTGTTCCCAAATTTTTCAGTAATTCAGTAATTTTCATTTCAGTAATTTTGGAGCATTTTCATATGGTCCCCTCATGATGCTTTTCTTTCATTTTGTTAGACATGACACAGTTTAAAATAAAAGAACACTACTCATATTTGTCATGTATTGATATATTTTGACGACAAGTACTTTTTATTGGGTGTATTATCTCAGGTAAAAATCACCCGGCGTCAGTGATGGTGTTTTGAATTTGAGCAATAGTGTTCTAGGGTTAAAACTATTTGTTATTGGTTACTCATTTAGTAAACTATAAACAGACATAATCACATTTTATAAACCTCAGTTGCTTTAATAGTTGTTTCTCAAAGATTGTTTATGTAAGCTCTGAGTCAACCAGGAGATTTCCATCATAGCAAAAGTTCTCAAATCGTAAACTGTAAATAAAAAATAATAATCTGGGCCGGGTTTTATTTTGTGAAAACGTCTGCTATGCGATTTCTGGGATTATTTCAAATCAGAATCTTTTTAAAGAAATTAAAACACTGTAGTAATCAAAAGTAGTAGTAGTAGTAGTAGTTGAAGTACATGGTATAGTAATGTCTAATGGCAGCAGGTGTTGTATTAGTGACTGTTGGCCTCACATTCACTTATACTGCACTTGTGTGATATGGTAGTAGAATGAAATACTTTAAACTATATCGTAGGCCAAGATTCTTCAGTCTTCATCTGTACTCTGTAGTCTGTAGTTGAAGTGTCGGAAAACTATATACTTTATACTTATGCTATAAGAGTACAAAAATGCTACTTCTTCCACCTTTACTGAAGCTATAGTTAAAGGGAGTACATCAAAGTCAAAGCTGGTTAATATTTTAGATACATTATCTTACTTTTCCTCTTCATTACAAAGATGAATATGAGAATGACAGAGAATAATTTCATGACAAACTAACAAGAATAATAGATAAAAGGTCAAAAATATTTCAGACAGATTGATGTGCTGTTGTTGAAAAGGCATAAATAATGAAACATGACAGGCAATATCCGTGCAAGTTTGAAAACCTTACAGGCCAACTTTTTATAGGCCAGACTGCGCACCTGCATGGGATTATTATAAAGATGAAGTTAAAAAGAGGTGAAATCTGACACTTATAGCATGTAACATTGATAAACCTATGCTAAGAAGTTATACTTTTCATCACATGGAGAGTGACTTTTACGTTCCTCCAAGGTTAGAGGTTGATGATTCATTCAACATTTCAACAGAGCTGCAGATATAGGCTACTGTAGGCTTCAGCAAAGAGTTAGCCACTTCAGTTTTCATTTATTCTGACTATGGTATAGTTTGTGTGGTTGTAGTAATTCCAATTGTCCCCCCTGACAGTAAACAGTGAGAAAGGCAGGATAGCGGAGCAGTTAGTAATAGCAGGGTCATTACTGTTAATGTGGACATCTTGATTTATCACCATTAGTCGCAGTTACATTTATTGTAATTAATATATTCAATATCAATAATAGGACAACGTAAACAATTTTTAAAGTGTTAAAATTACACCTGGGACACACGTCTCACTTTTTTCTAAGCTTTTTGACCCAGCTTTGCGTGTGTTTGCTGCCTTTTACTTAACTTTAATTTAAAGTGGATCGGAAGTGTCCACAATGAACTGCGTGCTGTCATGTGCAGTGTTCCACAAAATAGAATCAATCCTATTTTGTAAAGCATGTGTATCCCAGGCCTTATTTACTCATTTCAGAAGTCAACCCAGTCTCTACAAAAAATACATGCTCCAGAACGCTTGCATTACATTACAGTGCAACGTACTGTAGCATCCCTGCATAACTTCGTGTTTTATGTTTAAATTCTGCAACTGTTAAACATGCTCATTATGTGTGTGATGTTATATGCATGTTATGGCATTTTAAAAGGCCGCTCACCACGATTGGGGGCTGGACCAATGCGCAAGCTTGTTGTTGTTGTTGTTGTTGACGTCGTGGAGGCAGTAGCAGTAGAGCGCGGTCTAAGCTGCCACGGTTTGCCTGAAAGAAAGAGTGGTAGGGGCGTAGTAACCAGTTGAGTTTCTGCAATAAACCTTAGGGATGCACCGATCCGATACTGGTATCGGATATCGGAGCTGATACTGCAAAAATGTCAATATCGGGTATCGATTCCAAATATCTGATACCGAACAGATACTTTTACCAACTTAATTTAAGCAAATATGGACATGCTGTATATCATTTTAAAGCTCTGAATCCAGTCGTGTAATTTGTTTTGCTCTCCGCAATAGCGCTATCGATCGCTGTGCAGAATACAGCAGTTAGCAGTATGCTAATGCTAGTTTCATCAATTCAAGGCTGAGACAGAAACTATGACTGAGTCACAAAGTAGCTTCATATTGGCCACTGGTGTTTGCATTTTAGTTTGAAAAACATCATATAGAATCACTGATAAAACATATGTATATGTAAGGACCAGTCACTTTTTCCCTCTCTGCAAAGTCCCTGCAGTTTCTTTGCATTTAAACAAGTCATCTACAAGCATACTTCTGTGAATATCTCACAGTATCGGTTGGTATCAGGTATCGGTAGATATTTAAACCCAAAGTATCGGTATCGGTATGGCAAAAAAGCTGGATTGGTGCATCCCTAATAAAGCTACAGCTTGACACGCCAGTAAATGTCATCCCCATACAAAAACAGCTAGATAAGTAGAATTGTTGATGCTGACAGGTTACGATTAAACTGAATGTTTTCAAATACACACCTGAAATGATAAATCCATAAATGCAATGAATACAAAGACACAGAAGAGAGTAGCTACATTGGCAATGCCAAAACCCCACGCTCTATGGAAGACCAAATCATACACACGTATACATTTATACTGAATATCAGGACAAATGATGGCAACCAACCATGCTAAAACCAGCACCTTATCCCTGGCACACCTGTGCGCACTGGGAGCAGGTGCGGCCAGCTGTGCGGCTATGCATCACCTCCGAGCACAATCACTCCAGCGGCAGTAAGAACACGAACCACATCTCAGGTTATCCAGCTATGGCACTACCACATTCGCTCAAACATTTCACTCACAACAGCAGCGTTATCAAAGCATTACTTATTCTTCTGAAGCCTTTCTCCCGTATGCGCCATAGAGTGTGCGCCAAAAGAAATGGCCTGTTCCAGCGCTGTCGAGTCCATGCCAAAGATCGTCTTGAGAAAGAGCTAGGTTCCACATATCCGTCATGAAATAAAGGTAGTTAATTTCGCCTTGGCTTGTCATTTAAAGGTAAAATATAAAAATGTGTATTGATATACAACTCTCGCGTAAATGCTGTTGTCGCCAATACAATTTCCGTTTTACTTCTTCTTTGGTTTATTGGCGTGTGGCAACCAACAACTTAGGTGCATACCGCCACCTACTGTACCGTGTGTGCATCTAATACAACAGCTAGATCTTCAGAAATATTACTAATAAATAAGAAATGATTATGTTATTAATCTGGATCTGAAGACAGAATGAACACATCCCGCTGTATTTTAACAATTTATTCTAATTATCTGTAAATATGCAAAACTAAGGGCATACTCAGATTTTGTAATTCTTTGTTCATTCAAAAAAAAAATGTTTTGGTAATCACAATCAATCATTCAATCTTTGCTTATAAAATATTTTCATACAAGAATGTAGTACAAAGCGCCTTACAACCCACCCAGAAACAATCCCCTTATTCAACCCCCTGGCCCCCACGAATATTATCCACCCATACACATAAAGGCACACCCCTCTATGCACCCACCCCTTCGACTCCCACAAGCACTCACCCACACACACACCAACAATCATTCCCCTTCGCCCGCCCATTCAGGCAGGGCCTCGGGTAACCAATGACCCATTAGGCCATGTCCCACTGGGGACTAACAGGAATAACCTGAAGCATAACATACTGCTCCAAAGTAGACCTGGGCCCCGTTCATGCAGGCTCTAGGCTGACCAAAGGCCATTGGGCCTTACATCCAACTGGGGACGAGCAGGATTAGCTTGATGTGTACTATGCAGCTCCACAGCGGAAATAGTCAGACCTAGGCAGATACGTCTAAGCATCTGCCTAGGTCTGCCAAAGCACATAACATGCCAATCATGCTATGTGCTTCGGTACATGACATATTATGATGAAAGACTATTTTTTCAGACTTTGCAGTGTATTTACAACAGTGAATAGCAAATAAAGTGCATATTTACAAAAGTGAATGGGACATGACATACTGTGATAGGTATAGAACATAGGATGCGAATATACATTATGAGGGTGGCACAGTAGCACAGCGGTTAGCGCTTGTGCTTCACAGCTAGAAGGTCCCAGGTTCAATCCCGGGCCAGGACGGGGCCTTTCTGTGTGGAGTTTGCATGTCCCCCTGTCTGCATAGGTTTCCTCAGGGTGCTCCGGTTTCCCCTACCACTAAAAACATGTAGTTTTGCATGGTTCTCATGTGTGTTCATTAACATGCACTGTCCCAACCAAATAAACAATAAATAAAAAACAAAGGATTAATATGACTTTATCAATAGTAGAATAAACCACCTGCAGCGATTATGCAAGAAACATTTAACTTTTGTAGCACAGAAAAGGTCTCTGTGGATGTTGAATTAATTTGACTCTTTATAGCTTTAATACGTTCATCTCAAGAAGAGCCATCAGGGACAGTTTTGCTTCTGAGGTTCATCAATGTGATCATCTCCTCTGAAGTCCCTGTCCTGTGTGTGTCAGAACTTAAGCAAACACAATGCAAATAAAATGCATAGAATACTAATCCATTATTTTTGACACAGTCTAATCCAAAATAATGTATCAACACAGGCTTGTGGCCTTCAAATCACCTGTGACCACCATTGATATCACGTTATATAATGAACTGATCAACATTTTAGATGACGCACATCCACAGTAATGGACATATGACAATGAAAATAACTGCCAGATGAATTACCTGTAACACTGAGGTCTCTCTCAAAGACGAAGGAGATTGTGGTTGTGATTGTGGCATCTACCTGCTGCATCAATGGCCAAAACCCTAACCCCAAAAGAAAACAGCAGTTGCTCCTCCACAAACTGAGATGAGCCCTAGCTCCAGCCGCATGAGCACCTTCTACAGGGACAATAGAAAGTATGCTGGCCAACTGTATCACTGGTATCTCCCGTTGCAGCTCAGATGATCATGGTGCTCCTCTCTCCACCCTTCAGAACATAAATACAAATAAATACAAATTCCTCTATATTTTGGCTCTGTTTTATGACATTTCAGTCATAATGTTTTTGATATACAGTATGTTCTTGATTTTGCATATTTATAGGTAATTAGAAGAAATTGTTAAAATACAGCAGGATGTGTGCGGTCTGTCTTCAGATCCAGATAAATAACCAAAAAAATCTTAGTAATACAGTAAGATCTCGCTGACTCAGTGTTGTATTGGATGCAC
>OMNZ01108732.1:0-24938 GCA_900303255.1 Lesueurigobius sanzi
ATACAGGGACATTTTGGAGGAAAACCTGCTAGAGTCAGCAAGAGAATTGAGGCTGGGGTAAAGATTCACCTTCCAGCAGGACAATGACCCTAAACACAAAGCTAAATCTACAATGGAATGTTTTAAAACAAAACATATTCATGTGTTAGAATGGCCCAGTCAAAGTCCAGACCTAAATCCAATAGAAAATCTGTGGAAAGACCTGAAAACTGCTGTTCACAAATGCTCTCAATCTAATTTGACAGAGCTTGAGTTGTTTTGTAAAGAGGAATGGGCTAAACTTTCTGTCTCTAGATGTGCAAATCTTGTAGAGTCATACCCCAAAAGACTTGCTGCTGTTATTGTAGCAAAAGGTTTTTTTTTTTTTTATTCACTCATGCTGTATGAATACTTGTGCATGCCCAACTTTTCGGTTTTCTATTTTTTGAAAAATAACAGAATCATGTATCATTTTGCTTTCACTTCACAGTTGTCTGTTACTTGTGTGTGAACTTTCAGTAAAAAATTCAAAATAAAATCTTTATGTTTATGGTTGTAAACATGACAAAATGTGCAAAAGTTCAAGGTGTATTAGTACTTTCAAGAGGCACTGTATATGCTTTTAATGATTTTCCTGTGTATGAAGATGGTAAGTCTATCAAGTAACTGTAGATATCGCCAAACTCGACTAAAGGTATGTTGTATTTGTCTAATATACCTTTTATATTAGACAAATACTGTATATAACGCATAGAATATTATTTTTCAGACCTAAATTAACCTTTTCGTTGCTCCCCTCTATAGGTTGCGCTCACGCTATAGAATTCTGTTTAAGTTGGAGCATGTGCCAATACAACTCTATGGGAGAGAAACAGTTTTCAAAAGAAATTTCCAAAATGAAAATTGACAAAAGTTTTCCATGATTATTATTTGATAGTGATTGGATTCACAAACGTGCCGTGACTGAAAGTCCTTTCTACTGGCCAACATCACACACATTAGCAATAAACTAAGACTCGAAATCTGCATTTTGAAAGCTACAATAGTAACCCGCACATTATTATCAGCTGCCCTCCACCTCAATTTTAAACTATAGGCTCTTTAGAAGGCTGTGATGTCACAGAACAAAACAGAACTTGTTTTGAAATACTTTGCATTTTGAAATGACATCCCAGTAAAAACATGTAATGCTATTCAACCGCTTGTTCCGTTAAGTATTTAGGTTTATGTTGTTGACTGGTGTCTGAATTGGTGCAACTCCTCCTGATATTCTTTGCTGAAAGGACTAACCTAAACAATACACTATTTTTATTCTAAACAGAACCTTCAACGTCCAAAGAAATATTTATGACTCAACATTGCCGCTCATTTGGCTCATTTCACCATGCTGTGACATCATCTGTATACCCCCTACAGATTACATTAAGGTTAAGGTGTATTTATTGGCCTCATAGGGGAAGCATGGATACTAGTGCTGTTTTGTTTTAAAAGTCTTACTGGAGATACCGCACAAACCCATTACATTTTGTGGCTTTTATCTTGCTGTTGACATCAAGTTAATTTGTGTCTCATAAGTTAATAAAAACATCATTCTTTTGTGACTTCTCCTTAAGTATTCTTTTGTATCTCTGGGTCTTTTTTGTGCTCCGATCTAATCTCCGCTCGCACTTGTAAAGAAACTTCTCAGCGTTCCCTTTGTGCTCAAGGTCATCCTCTGAAATTCTTATAGTTACTTTTGTGGAAAGGCTAAGCGCTGCCCGACCCTCTTGTGCTCTGCTTCCTTTTCAAATTAATGGCACCTGAATGCTTCTGTCTCTCCATCTTCCCGTCTCCCAGACTCAGTCCAGTGAGCCATCAAAACACAGGTTGCCAGGCCAAGATTATCCCCACTTTCTATCCTCTATATTCCTCTGAAGACATTATTTTCTTTCGTTTCTCTCCCCCTCTCTCTCTCTTCTCTCTCTTTCTCTGTCTGAGTCAACCATGCTCTGCTCTGCTCACAGGCTCCCTCTCCTGCACGCTGCCAATCTTCTACAGTCGAATGAAAAATGCGTCCAATATCCCAGGGACAGGGCAATAATGACTGGAAAGCAATAGAGGTGAAGCAGACAGATAGCATCCAGCTAGTGATAGCAGTCTTTGCTTGGGTTAGCACTTGTGGGGAAGTCAGTTGAAAGACTTTTTTTCTTTCTTGCAAAGCTATCTATTTTCCCCAAAACTGCTCTGCCTCATTTCCACAGGTTTAGTCACTGTAAACACAATGGCCATCTTCTCTGACAAAAGGCTGCAGTACGGTAATTAACAGGGTTCCCATGCATCCTGGAACAACTGGAAAATGGCTTGCCTATTTTCTAGTCCTGGAAAATGCATTGAAAATGAGAAATAATGGCAAATATCCAGGAAAACTAATATTTTGTCCGTGAAAATATCACTTTTTTAGCATTATCATTAATCATTTTTTTTTGTGTGCAAAAAATCAAATCAAATAGATTCTTCTCAGCTAAATAGACCCAACAAACGGCAGCGTGGAGCCTGGCCAGCTAGACTCCTCTCTCCTGCTTTCTGTTGAAAAAGAGAAGCATCTGAAGGCTGTCATTACCCAATTTTGTTGTTGCTCCAATCATAGACGCAGATTTGTGAATGCGGAAGTCTGAACACTCCTATCACTTATCATTCAGAACAAACTTTCTAGCTTCTTATTAAAATAGTTTGTTAAATTTTATGTTTTTGCACATGTTCAGCTGCCATGTTGGTCGAACCATGCATTTCTATGATTTTATTAATCCGTCTGTCAATCACACCCTTCAGAAGTCACAGAGATGACCCAGTCTTTATTAAGCGGGTAGTCTTGGCTGGCCAGGCTAGCCTGTAGGTCAAGTACCCAGGGGAGGACTTCTGGGCCTCCCGGTTCCATCATGTTCCCTAGAAGACATAAGTTCATAAGCTTGAATCTCTTCAGATCCAAAGATGATATTAGATAACGTATGCCAGGGTGCACTGGGGTGGGTGAAGAGGGCTGTGAAAATACATAATCCAGAATGTCATGACCTATTTTTGCACTTTAAAATATCAGGAAAATTCCTGGAAATGACCTGGAATACCTGGCTACTAAAGTGGAAATTATGTTGCACGAGTGTACTAAAAATCTCTTTGATAAGTGTCTTTAAAGTTTTGTGAAGTGTGCACATGATGCACAAGTTACAAAATCTGTGCAGCACTGGCATCTTCTACTAATTAAATGACAGTGTTTTTATTACGTAGTCTTGTAGACGAGATCACGTGCATCAAGTGGACCTAACATGTCAGTATAGGTTGCCTTCATGTGACTTCAGATCATTCTGAAGAGCCTATCGTTTCAAAGTGAGGTGGAGGGCAGCTGAAAAATTTGTGCTCGTAAGTATGGTAACTGTCAAAATGCAGAAATTTAGCCTGAGTTTATTACTCATTTCTTTGTAATTCCTGGGCCAAACCACATGAAACAAAAACGGTCACAAAGTTCAATGTAAAATACTAATAAAATACTGTCTAATTATTTTCTCATGAAGCTGTCCAAAAGTGGAGACAATATTCAAAAACATGTGCATGATGTTGGCCAGTAGAAAGAACTAACGTTATTTTTAAGTAAAATCTTAAGTATAATGGTTTTCTCTGTTTTTGTGAAAATGTTGTCTAATGTGTCATAGGCCCTTTAAGTGTGAAATACTGTCAGTAAATCAAACCAAATCTCCAAACATGTAATACATCTCTGTTACAAGTTCCTTTCTGCTGATGTTATCGTACAGCAGCGTTTTAATAATAGATAAGCTTGGCTCTACTGTTGCTCCCGCGGCGCATACTTTAGCAGGCCCTTCGATCAGCGCGGCTCCCCCTGTCATGGCGGCAACAATCGCGGCTGCAGGAGTTCAGCGAGAGGTGGCTTACAGGTGCATTAGCGGACGGCCAGCCAGTGTGGGGAAATGGTGAATGTAAAAGGCCATTAGGAGGCTCCGAGTGTAACAGAGTCCAGGGCCGGATGATGGATGGTGTGTGCTGACGTGTGCGGACCACTGGACTGAGACCGGTCATCGCTACTCTCTCTCTCTTTCTCACTCCCTCTCTCTATCTCCCCCTACTCTCTTTCCATCCTTGTCTCTCTGTACCTCTCCCCTATAGCTATCAAATCTAAGTATACCTATTTATTTAAAAGTGCTGTAGCCTACAACAATAAAGCATACGTTAAAAATAGTTGCACTATCCATCTTCTTTGCTTCCGATACCGATACTGATGTGATCTTGATGTAGTGTGTGGACATTTTGCATAACATTAACACGATAAAAGCTTTAACAGCACTTTTGATGCATGTTTGGAGTCAGTGGCCTTTTAGGGCTGCACAATTAACCTATGATGCATTGATATTGAAGATGTACAAAAAAGATGTACATGGATGGAGAGGAGTCGTAGTCAAAGAAGAACCATGGTTACTTGTACATATTATGGGTTGAGAAAAGCAATGTGGAACTAAAGGGCGTCAAATGCAAAGTCTATCGTCTGCCCATGGCTCATTCAGCTTGAGCCTGCAAGGAAGTTCAAAATATAGCCCGAAATATGTTTTGTGAAACTTCGACACACTGCAACTTGTAGCCACCAGCTTACAATAGCTCACTGTCATTACTAACAGCAAGAAGCTGCTTTGAACAATAGCAAATAAAGTGTGAACAGGCCAGAAGACCTGTTTTGTGGATCCTCTCTCGATGCCCATATAAACGTAGTGCAGCATGAGGCCAACATTTAATGGAGAACAATAACCGCAGTATATAATAGCAGTTTTAGAAGTATTTAACTGTTAATACTCAATTGCATGAGAAATATACAAAAAAACATATCTAATATGAAAATGGCAAAATCAAAAAATGGCAATTGGGTGCAGCCCTATAGCGTTCTCTCTATATCTACCATATCTTCACTCTTTATACCTCTCTCTCTCTCCCCCTCTCATTTCTTCTCTCACTCGTCCTCTCTCCCCTCTCTCCTTCCTTCCCTTGCTCTACCCATCTCCCTTTCCCATCTCTCTTTGCTTCACTTGCTCCAGGCCAAACATGTCATGTCGCCATCGCACAGTCCCTCTACTTTCTCTGTCTGACTTTCTTTCCATCAGGCCATCTCTTTTGGCTCCTTGACATTTAGTGGCGCTGCAGGCTAAACTCTGGCTATAAGGCTGTACATATACAGTATATTTATTACACCCACCTGTCTCTGGCCGTGTGATGAGCTATATGTCTCTTCACTCTAGGGTTGTGATTATAGGCATCCGAGAAATGACCAACATCAACAGGTATAACGACTTAAATTACAAATTCTGCTTAATGGCATGGCTAACAATACATAACATTTGAGCATCACATTCACACAGTTTTACCATACCATACTTAAATTATCAGGTATTTTAAAAACTGTACTGTTGGCCCAAGAGCTAGCCCAAGAGAGTAACAGTGTTGGAAACGAATTGAACATAATGTATGAAATAAAGTAAAAATAGGCGTAGAGCAGACGGTTTCTTTCAGTGTTCAATGAATAGAGTTTTTGAGTAGTCCTGTTCACTTTGGTAATTTCTTCTACCACCTAACTATGTAGGGTAGCATGGTGTTAAAGTCAAGTTGATTTGAAGTCTAAGAGAAAAAAACAAAGAACCAAGGCACTCCTCCCAACACTACAGTTCTATATTTACATTTTCTACAAAGCCTTTATTGTACTGGGACTTGAGACTTTAATATGTATCAGCCCAGTACAATAAAGTTTTTTTTTTTTGAAAATCTAACTAGATAATTGTAGTGTTGGGAAGGAGTACCTTGGTTCTTTGTTTTTTTCTCTTAAATTTCTGTTCCCCAAACGCCAAAGAGCACAAAAAACTACTTTTGTTTTACTGACTTCTTGAGCACTTTGTGTCCAGTTTGTCTCACTTAGATTTTTTTTAAAATTATTTTCCAAGACACCACATGTGGCCAGAGAATAAAAACCCAAGACCTTCTTGCTGTTAGGCACAACTGCTAACCACCACACCACCGTGCCGCCCATGTTTCATCCCTGTGTTGTATGTTACAACAAGCAATAAACAATCCTTCAAATGGAGTAAGCAAAGTGGGTCAAGGGCTTGAAAGATATGAATTTTCAGTCAAAATCCATCTTGAATGGCTTGAGCTGCTATGTTGGAGCACAAATCCACAGGTGTTTCAGACCAATCACATGGCAGTATGAGTGGGCTGGTTTATAAATTTAACTTGACCACGAATGTCCACTATGTTTGGGGGT
Organism: Lesueurigobius sanzi; assembly: GCA_900303255.1. Classification (NCBI taxonomy): domain Eukaryota; kingdom Metazoa; phylum Chordata; class Actinopteri; order Gobiiformes; family Gobiidae; genus Lesueurigobius; species Lesueurigobius sanzi. Next base: position 6,266 of record OMNZ01108732.1, read on the forward strand.
AGTAGCAAACATTTACTGATTAATACAGTATTAGCTAAAACCAATATTAAAGTGGAGGACAGAAACTAGAACTCCGGGTCACATGGTTCATCTAACACTGTGTCCAGGTACTTTTATGTCAACGATAACTCCAGTATCTTCTTTGGTTTCTTATTATTATGAAATGTGCTAGATATCCCAGAAATCTAAGCAGTTTCCCCAAGTCCTATCATTTGTTTTCTGTTGACCCTCAGTCCGGAGCGTCAAGGCTTCTGTTTAGATTGAAAACGCCGTAAGTGCGCACTCTCCGTCCCTTTGACTCTCCTCTCTGACCGCCGCCAAAATGGCTTTAGTTTGTTGTTGCCTTTTGTTTGAGTTAATTAAGATCCCTATAGCTTCACACAGTTTAAAACTGTGTTTACCTCTCTTCTCGTCTCTTCGCTGGCAGAGGAGGAGGAGATTCAGGGACGCTCCGCTCAGACCGAACTGTCGTGCTGAAGGCAGTGCGTTGCTAGGCGACTGTGAAGATCCGGTGACAGGGTTCAAGCGCTGGTCTTGTTTCGGCACGGAGCGTATTTCTGCCGTCTATATCACTTTTACGTTACAAATTAATACTGCAGGGCGACATTATGAAGGCTGTAAAGGGATAGTGACATAAATCTTATCCATATATAATTCAAGATGTCAGATGAAATGTGGAGAAGTTCAGAAGAAATTCCCTTTTTTTTTTTTTTTTTAAGGTATAGTTAGTACATGGTTCAGAAGACGGCACAGAAAGTTGTCTTCTCTGTGGCGTGATAAGTGCTATAGGTGGTGTAATGTTGAATACACTTCCAGCTGCTCCTCCATGATCAGGGAATGATCTGTTGGCACATTGGGTCATCATGTGGATCTCTACTTTTACCTCCCCTGCAAAAATCCCATGCCATGAGAGGGGTCTCGCACACACGGGTTTAGACCACAGAGTTTTCCTTAGGCTATGGGCTGAATGCTAAATATTTTTGTTAAGACATGTGTTTGGAGTAAAAATGTCAATCATAGCATCAATTTTATTTTTAAACAAGTCTTAACGATCAATATAGTATAATTATCTATGTTTATGATGATTTAAGGTGTCATCTGTCATAAAATTTTTTTCTTCATCTTATTTTTAGACTATGGGGGAGAAAATTAGACTATGGGGGGCCACCATAGTCTAATCTCTATTAATGGGGAAACACTGCATAGACAAAATATACGATAGACCAGTGGTTCGGTTCCCAACCTTTTTTGTCTCGCGTACCCCTTGGGCCTTTGATTTAAACTCCAAGTACACCCTGCCATGATGATTAAGTTCACTAGTTAGAAAGTGACTGACTAAAACTTCTATTTATCAGTTAAAAGTACTCTCAAAATCTTTACCATTAAATGTTTTAAATAGCCTTTCTATGAGCATAATAATTGCAAATACAATGTAAAGTGCAACTAAACACCAAATCATGTTCTTTTGCTGATAATCTGGTGTCTAATAGTGTTAAAAAAAACTTTTGTGCCTGAAACCCTCTGTGTGGCATCTGTTTTCATCTGATATTATTCCCTGCAAAGCTCTCTCATACCCCCAGAGGTCCCGTACCCCTGTTTGGGAAACACGGTGATAGACTAATTCTGGTCACTCTGGTCCCTATTTACGCTGATAACACGGATTCCAGAGAGAATGCATCTTTGCAGTTTAGGCTCCTCCTACAGAGCATGCTCCTATAAAAGGCAAATAGGCGTGAAGCTCCACCCTTGCAGTGCAGGCTGAGCAGCAATGAACCTCCATAGTTCTCCAGGTAAAAGCTCAACAAACGGAACAAAAAAACGTGTGGGTAAAAATGTGAAACCCCCCCGAGTGTTGTCACAGGAGAAAACTCTTGCTTGAGAAAAAATGTAATTCTTGGGAGCTTTTCCTGGAGCTTATACCAAAAAGTGTCCCAGTTTACCTGAATTCACCCTTAAATTGACTGTAGTTTTATACAGTGTACAGTGCAGAGTGTGATATTGGAACCCATTAGTGTCCATAGAGTTTTCTTCCCAGTCATGGCTCAGAAGTCTTTCTAAATTTGCCTTCATGCTTGGATATGTTCATGTCCCCTATAGGTTGGAGTCGGAGAAGGCGCAGGCTTCAGCACTCGCCCAGGCCACTGCTCAGTCCCAGGTGAAGGATGAAGTGTCCAGGATGTTGTCGACAGAAAGAGCAGCCGCCCAAGACAATCTCCAGCAAGCCATCATCCGAGAGAGGCTCGCCTCAGAGGACGAGAAGCGCAGGGCACAACTCTATGTGAGTACAACTTTTTAGATGTATCTTAATGTTTGTTTGTTTTCTTATCGCCAAATCTAAATGGCAAACAAGACAAACACTTGAACGCGGCGTCACATAGGGTTGTAAGTTGCCTCTGCTCCTGCATGGGTCACTGTAGCGCCATACACAAATAGTTGTTCATGATGTGGTGAAAGTAAACGCTCATGACAGTTTCTGCTCATTGCTTCCTGATAAGTCATTGCTTCCTGATTTCAGACGCGTCTTCAGCAGCTCATTAGAAGCAAACAACAACAGAGCAATTTCTAGACCGTAAACTCATTCACGTGGTGTCCCCCTTTGATTGAGAGCAGGTGTTGGCTCCCAGCGTCACTTTTGATTTGTGTGGATTCGAGTTGGGTCTGGTTGGCAAATTTCCAGTTTTTTGAGCTGGTGGGTCAGGTTTGATTTTCATTGGATCATCGCTATTACACATTACACAAGGTGAGGAAGTTTTTGCTCATGTACAGTATAGTCAAAAGTCCTGTCTTATATTTAGATTATGTACGAGAGAAGACGCTTCTGCAGGTAGAAACAAAATTTCTCCTAATGTTTTGGTTATGTTATTTTTAGTGCTGTCAAAAATGTCGCGCTATTATCGCGTTAACTTGAGCCAATTTTACCTGCGTCATTTTTTTATGGCGCATTAACATCGCCCATGCACCGCCCCCGTCGCCGAAGATCTCCGCGAGTAAATGACGTAGCGACTTACTTACTTTTACTTAGGGTTTGCGCTTTAAATTGAGTCCAGCAATGTCTTTCTAGGCCACCGGGGGAGATGTAACGTTGCGTTAAAAATTCTTGTCAAAAAGTGCAAAGTTAGCATTTTCCAAAACTGCTGACTCTGCACTTTACACAATCGCCCAGGGATTCAAAACGGTACTAGATAAAAACTTATTTCATTCCATCCTGAAAATGTGTCACTGCTCAGCTGCCATCTTGTTTTCTGTTTACATAGAACATGGAGTATGGAGTAACATTTTTTGCCAAAAATGAGCAAATCTATGGGGTAACATTTAGGACAACATTTATTTATTTTTTAATCAAAAATGCAAATATATGGAGAATAAACACAGATGGCACATAGAAGGCAGGGTTTATAGCCTTTTATGTTCATAGAAGGATATATTAGTGAAATAATAATAATAATAATTTAAAAAAATGTGGTTACAGTAAAAACTGTATGTTAGTGTGAAATAATAACACTACATGTTTTCAATCAAAAGCATTTGCACAAAGCCTATCCACTTTTCCATTTTGATTGATTAATTTGTGATAAATTTGTGATAAATTTATGATTAATCACGAGTTAACTATGACATTCATAAGATTAATCACAATTAAATATTTTAATGGTTTGACAGCACTAGTTCTTTTTAATCTGTCCACAGTTTAGCATTTTATAGCAGTTCATTTAAAACTTTTAATTGAAAAAGTACAGAAATGCTATGAGTATGTATGTAACATCGTAGCTGTGTTTTGCAGTCCTTCATTTTAAACTCATGACCTTGCACAGTGCACACACAGGTGATGAGGACATTGTTGAACAAAAATATTTTTTTCTCCTCTTCGTGTGCTCATAGCTGTCATCTCCAGCGTTACACAAGGTCACAGGTGACGTAAGGCAATGTGCATTTGACAAATCGAGTTCAGTGTTCAATTCCAATTTGTCAACCATGAAGGTATAGCAGACACTATTTTACCTCAAACAGATTGTTATGGAGTCTATATTGAATCATATGCATCCGCTCTATATTTTTTCTCTGGTCATCGACACAATCAGATGGTTTGTTTGTCAAAACCAGCCGCGTTACTGCAACCGGAGTGGCCAATTTGGGTGTCTCACCTAGGAACACAATGGCAATGCATGTAAGAGTGGGAATCAAACCAGCTACCATCCAGTCCAGGATGAATGGATAATAATAATACAGTGAAGAAAGTAAGTATTTGAACACGCAAGTGTTGCAAGTTCTCCCACTTAGAAATCATGGAGAGGTCTGAAATTTTCATGGTAGGTGCATGTCCACTGTGTGAGAGATAATCTATCCAGAAATCCAGAAATCACAATCTATGATTTTTTAACAATTTATTCGTGTGATACAGCTGAAAATAAGTATTTGAACATCTGTCTATCAGCTAGAATTCTGACCCTCAAAGACCTGTTATTCTGCTTTTAAATAGTCCAACTACACTCTGCTCATGATTCTAATTTAGTAGTACATTTTGTAATGCGCTTGGTGGTGGTAAGCTACTATTGTAGCCACAAAGATGGTAGACTGACAGAATGTAGGCTGCCAGTCTGCGCCATCGGCCCCTCCGACCACCACCAACCAACCACTCTCACATGACATTCATACGGGCGGTGGGTGAAGTGTCTTGCCCAAGGAAGATAACAACAGTCTACACCTGCAGGAGCTGGGATTCGAACTCCCGACCTTCCAATCATGACACGACCTCTGCCGTCGGTCTCTGCCACTGTTCCCCATTGAGGAGTCTATAGCGAATAATGTGGCGATCTCTTGCAAGTATGTGCATTATTGACACCATTGAAATGTTCGGGTTCGGTGAAAAAGTTGACACAGCCGTGTTTAACCATAAAACAAAGTAGCAATGGTTTTATTTCTCACATAGAATAATCTTTATTGTCATTGTTTGTTTGTTTGGTTTATTTGGTTGGGACAGTGCGTGCACAGAATGCATGTGAACACGCCACTCCGGATTGTAGCCTTGGGCTAATTTCCATCCGTTGTCCCACTTTTGCACTCACAAACTCACTCTCATTCATCCTGGCCTATTGTACATGTTTTTAGTGGAACAAGTGCAACAAGTGCAACGAAAATGTTGTTAACCTTAACCTTGGTGTCTTCCAAAAAATGTCAATAAATGTTAAACGGCAATTAATTCTTTAAAATGACACATGTCACATCAGTTACATTATACCTATGGTCGGTTACATTTGACAGCATTCAGTGTGGCAACTGCATTTGGATAAAAACTGTTCTTAAATCTATTTGTCCTGGTCTTAATGGACCTGTGCCTACTCCTTGAAGGTAGAAATTGAAAGAGGGAGTGTCCTGGATGTGAGGTGTCCTTGATGATGGTTTGGGCCTTCTTGAGGCAACGTGAGCAGATGTCATTTTTCCTTAGGATCCTCAGGAAATACAGTCTCTGTTGGGCCTTTTTCACTAACTCAGAAGTGTTAATGCTCCAGCTCAGGTCCTCCTCAATGTGGAATCCAAGGAAACAGAAGTCTGGTACCCTCTCCATACAGTCTTCTCCAATGTGCAGAGGAGCCAGGTCGCTTCTCCTCCTCCTCCTGAAGACTGACTTGTTGTCATAGCAGATTGTTTAAATGAAACAACTTGGTTCAGAAATGCAAACTGGAAAAGAGAGATATCAATCAAGTTTTTCAAATACTTCAGTTCGAGGTATACTGGTACGTCTATATGAAAATGTTGACAAAAACAGAAATTCAAATTAAAAACATAACCGCATCATGTTTGTGGATTAAACAATGTTAATACATCACAAGTCATACATTATGTAATTTGCAACTAACTGAATACTCACCAGTTCAAACCTTGTGACTATGAAATGATTTATGCATAAAATAAATTTGTACAAACCATTGACTTTACTGCAGTGGACTCAGACTGATGAAAAATGTTCTTGCAGTGTTTACATCTTGTAGTTCAATATCTCTGTCCTCTTCCTCTGTTCATCCCGCGGCATTATGAAACCTTCATTTTGTGTCTGACTGTGTCTTTATTTCCTGTAAATTGTCCTTGTAGACAAACATTCTTCAGCACACAGGCACAGACAGCGTATTGTTTTCCAAAAGAAAACATATTTTCCCCAGAGTGTGGCTGCTGTTTACAAACCTGTGCTATTGATTATATAGCTCATTTCACACGCTCATCGCTGTAATAGAAAAATGAATCATTCTGTGGCGAGCAGAGAGGAGGGGCGTGATTCAGCCGCGGGACAAGTGTGTGAGGGATCCCTCGTTTGGAACAGCGATCAGATCAAATGGAGAAAGATGACGAGCACTGAAGACGTCTGTGATGTGTTTCTCCCTTTACCATTTGGAAAAATATGATTAAGTCTTTCTGAAAGGTTTCCATTGTTCTATAACAATTATATTGTAATTTTTATTGTGAAAATTAAACCACAAACTTTTTAGTTGTGCTGTTTAGTCTTTGACTTGGCCTTGATTTAGTTTTTGCTTAATTTATTTACATTGATTTATTTGCTCTCATTTTGACTACAGCACAGTCGTGGTTCTAGTTCAATAAGCTCTTGACAGTTACCTTAAAGCGTATGATGAATGATGGGCCAAATACATAGTGTATAGACAATAAGTTTACTATACGAAGCATACAATATTCTTGTTATCTGCCTAGGTATTTTGAACAGTGTATCCTGATGTCACTGTACTTGTGTCATGGTACACGGCATTGCTCTTTCCAGGAGTGAAGCTGAAGTCTACTACATTATGAAGATAATGCTTGTACCCCTGAAGGCTAACCTGCAGCCATCAGCTGCTTTTTCAGAAAGGAACTGACTTGATTGTTATGCTGTTACATTTATTTGTCTCACTGTTTGGCACATGGTGTCCTAAATTTTTGATAAATTTCATAAGAATTTTGACCTAAAAACAAACACACAACTTCCCATTCATACCACCACACCACCAAACATTTCTGCTTAGGGCACCAAAATGGCTACCAGCGGCCCTGGCAGCAACTTTAACCTCTAGACCAGACATGGGCAAACTTTTTGATGAAAAGGCCACACTGGGTTTCAACTTCTCAGACCTTGGCGGACCTGTCGTGGTACACAGGGCTGTGAGTGTTTCAAATACAATTCTCAAATTGATCCCCTAAATACATTTTCCATAGCAAGAAATTAGCAACAGGTATAAATGACCCTTTTATGTCAGTGAAAACATTGCATTCATCAATTCACATCAGGCTTGGTCATGCTTTATGGGCCGGACTAAGGGGTCAGGCAGGAAGCATTTGGCCTCCAGGCCTTAGTTTACACATCCTCTGCTCTAGAACAGTGTTTCCCAACCAGGGGTATGCAAGAGCTTAGCGTACATGGAATCATTTCATTTCATGTTTTTGATATAATATTCATATTTATTATGTTCAAAGAAAAGCTATGAAAAAAAAAAAGAATCACTGTATAGAGTGAGAACTTGAGAGTATTTAGCATCTTTGAACTGATACATTCGAGTTTTAGTCATTCACTTTCTCACTAATCGGCAAATCCATCGAAGCAGGGGGTACTTTGAGTAAAAATGAAAGGCCCAAGGGGTACGCAAGACAAAAAAGGTTGGGAACCACTGCTCTAGAAGACTATCGACTGCACGAAACTGAGTGTTATGCTGTATGTAGTGTTACCAAGTCGTTAAGTCCTTAGAAACCCAGCTGACATTTGCAGTTTATTATTCCATTTATTGTTGAATCGTCTGTACTGAAACTACAGTCAAAGCACAGCCCTGTTTTAAATGTGCATAGGCTTGATAATACCTCTATTTGCCTGTTCCTTTGGAGGGCTTGTTTTTTTCTGTTTAAGAAATCCAGTGGGTTATCAAGCAAGGCACAGTGCTACTGGTAACACTCCTGTAATTGTCAAGTCTGGCGCCTCAGCACAGCCCTTCCTTTAAACTAAAATGGACTTTTCCCTCTTTTAAAAGACAGCCACTCGCCCGAGACCTCTCCCATCCTTTATTATTGCGCTGTGTGTTTGCTAAACCCCAGGATTTTCCACTACCCACCGTGAACTCCTTTGATAAAACAGTATTTTATGGTGTGTCCTCTGCATGTTCTGTCAAATTCCATATTCCAGGGTCAAAATGCAAAATAAAAAAATAGTACAGTATATAGTAGGGCTGCACAATATATCGTAAAAAATATCATATCGCAATATGTGATGCAATATCCGTATCGAAAGAAACCACGAAATATTGCAAATTCACTTTTTGCCAACACCAAACACGCATGGAACTTATATATGTGCAGTAGTTCAGTTTTAGTGATAACTTAGTAATTTGTTTGGCCTTGGTTTGGTTCTGATTTAGTGTTTTTGGAGTCTTAATTTGACACAATTTGTCTGGAAAAGATATTACATTTGTCTGAATTGAATTGAATGGTGTATCAAAGTATCACAATAATATTGTTATCGCGATATTGCATGCCCGTATCTCAAGCTTTTTCAATATTGTGCAGCCCAAGTATATAGTAAATATAGTAAATAATAAAAAAAATAGTTAATTAATGCATTGTTCATTATTAATTAAGGGTTGGTTCATCATTTGTTAAGCCTAATAAGGTGTAGTTATTATAAAGTGTTACCAAATGGGGTAATCTCGACTTGTTGCCACCTGTAGAAACCACGCATGGTGATTTGGCAGATTTTTGCCAGGCTCTCTGTCGTTTTAGATCGTGCAGCCCGACTGGAAACTTCAGGACACAGCTGGGGGACTTTTCCCTGTTTATGCAAATGCTCATGGAAAGTTCTCCCCCAATGCGCCGCGATTTTTAACTACCACTTTCATTACTGCACTCCCACGCAGTGCAGCCTGTTCCACCAAGTTGTAATGCACATAAGTGATAGTAATTGGAAGATGAAATCGCCCCTGATTGATGCGAGAAGTCAATAACGTGATGGAGGGGCCACTTGTGGGAGATGCTGCGGTTTTGCTATCATCTGGCAGCAGATAGTGCCTTTTAGAGGTGATTTATTTTCTTCTCTTTTTTTGCCGTGTACACCTGTCAACACCTCGCATATTATCTCTGGGGCGCCGCATTTATGACCTGTAAGTGGTATTCATAACTGTGGATGAAATCAGATTGCTTGGCTTAGGGCTGCCGCTGTGCTACTGTTTTCAACCAGCGCCTTTTTGTACATTATTTGTTTACTCTGAACATTGTTGCGTTGTACTTAAAGATTTACTTCTGGGGAATGCTGTGTTTTGTTATTGAGATTTGAATGCTAGTCTTTTGCAGAAGAGTTGATGAAAGGAGGGTTTCTTCTGCCTTGCGTCTCCAGCGTTTCATGAAGCTGAAATATAATAAATAGTACTACTGCAATGCATCAAAGCAGTTTTAGATGTATATTTCACTGTAATAATGATAAATAGCTTATTATTTATCATTATTACAAGTTTATGTTTCATGTTGCACGAGTACACTGAAGAAAATTCCTAGTCTGTGAAACCTTCATTGACAATGGCAATAAATTCTATTCTGGCAATACTAGGGCTGTGACAATAAACAATAATATTTGTAACCGCGATGAAACAAAGGCACAATTAGTTGATTCCGGCATTTTTTTCCTTCATAATTTGCATCATGACTTAAGACAGTTCAACTACAGCAGATAATTACAATACTGAATTGCATGAAAAATAATATTAATGTCGCAAATCGAGTCACAAACGCAATTTCTGTCCGAAAAACCTCAATTAGGTTTTTTGTCAAGTTCGTGCAGCCCTAGTACCTAATCTCATTCATTCCTCTGCTCAGTCAAATCTGCTTATCAAACTACAACTTTGTTTTCACAGCTCTCCGCTTCAATTTATTTGGTAGGTAGATATCTTACAATGAAGTGATGTAAGGAATTTAATGGTTTTCGTGGACGAGGTTTACGTTGTAAGAGCAATAATATTGAGAACTATTCAAGCAGGCATTAAATCTACAATTTCTTTGAAAGAAATGGCACAGCTGTTGACTTGTATTACTCCATAAGTTGGAAAAAAAGACAAAATTATCATCCAAAATGTCCTTCACTGCAGGTTTAAAGGGACTCAACGGAGGTTGTCCCATTTTCATACTCGTGACTGCCACCTCTGGCCGTCCGTGTAACTGCAGTCTCCATGTTAAGCTGGTGAATGACTGCTGCCTCGGCCCGAACACGCAACTTTAGAGTGACAGTGCAGGCTTATAGCGGCAATTGAGTGGGATAGGTGTGGGCTCACAGTACAGCGTGGGACATTGCTGGAGCATGTAGGGGGTGGAAAATATATTATTTTTTTTATTTTAACTTCCGTAGAGTCCCTTTGACATTTTTTTAATTTTTATTTAGCTTTTTTGCTCAAATGTTGTGTGTTGAGTCCAATTTGCTTTTAAAGATCTTGTTTTGTGTTTAGATAGAACATGGAGGGCAAAAGTATGGGGTAACGGGACTCGGAAAATGGCGGTGCACTGAGAGGCAGTTATGTATCGCTCTCCCATTCTAATCATTAACACCCCTTCCAAAGTTGATTTCTTTGAGCTGTGATTTTGCACAGAAAGATCAGGCAGCACCTCAGCTAGCACGGGCTACTGCTAACAAAGAGCTAGCCGCTAACGTCGACCACCTCCAGGCTCTCATGGCCCCGATCATGGCAAGCTTAAATGCAGAGATCCTACAGGAAATGAAGCGAACCGAGGCGGAATTAAAACAGGCTTGGAAGAAGAAAATCAAGGTGGGCACCAATCTCATTGGCTTTGATCATGACTATCCAACTGAGATAGTAAAGAATACAACCCCATCAAAAAAATTCTTAAAGAAAAGAACGTAAAGTTTCAAACCCCCTTCACAAACATACGGATTCACTGGGTCTCCGGCACGCGCACCTACCGAAGCGCCCAAGCGGCTACCTGGTGGGGCGCCCAGCAGAGCACAATGGAGATGGCCCGGATGCGCCGTCGCATCCCCCGTACCAGTGGAGCGGGCGCCTTCCCGAGAGCATCAGGTCATCGGTGGTTTTCGTGAACGGTGGCCCTTCTACGGAGATGTGGGAGGGATCCTGAGAGCAGCGATAAGCGGCTAAAAAAAAAAAAAATATATGGACGATAATTGTCTGTGTAAGTTCTCAGTCCATACAGGAGTTGTCCATTGTAGGTAGATTCTTCAGTCTTCATCCGTACTCTGTAGTTGAAGTGTAGGACATGTAGGATCTTTATCCAAAGACCTTCATCAGTGAATGAGCTGGATTTGACATGCTTGAGGAGCTTAACCAGTAGGAGGAGTTAACCCACCTCTCTTAGTTCCAAATATTCACACCAAAGGGTTATAGCCTTTTATGTTTATAGAAGCATATATTAGTGGAATAATAATCACATTTGTTCCCCCATTTTTTGTGACTTTTGTCAAACATTTCTACAGTAACTACAGCAGAACCCGGTCGACCCACAAAACATTTTTCTATTGTCCACAGCCTTCATTATTAATATTTTACATACCATATAGGGAAAGAGTGAGGTGAGAAGTTCAATTTCCGCCTATTTTTTTCTTTTTTTTTTTCTTATCATGAGTATTTCATTGATATGACCCGACTACAGCATTCGGATGATACAAATTCAATTTGATCTGAAAATAAAGAGTCCAAGCGTGATGTTTTAGAAGCAATAAAACAAAAATAATTACCAGGCGAAAATAATACAAAGGAACATGATAAATGCATAAGCCTTTGGTGTGTGGCATTAAAGATATTGGACAATGAAAAGGCATTGCTCATGCTGCTTTTATTTACCTAAAAAGTAAAATAAAAGCCAATTTGGCCTGATCCTGAATTTGTCCTTCTATTGCTGCTGAAAGATCGGTCAGAGCGTTTCTCCCTGACGGCTGTAGTTCTTGCGTTTGTTATCTGAAGCAGTATTGATCGATGCCTCTCATTAAGATGCAGGTCACAGTAGACAGCAGCACACATACAATAGCTCATCTACTTCCCCACTCAATGACAATGACACAATGAGTGGCTTGGCGCACCAGCACTGCATCTAGCTGCCTGTTATAGCTGTAACCTCTGCAAGTAATTACAATGGAGCCACCAGGGCCAAAACACAGCATTAGCCACCGTTTTGACAGGCCGTTATGAAGGTTTTGTAGGCCTAGAATATGATGTCATAATATGAGAAATGGACAGTATGAGTTTATTGTAATGGATATCTTTGAACTTGATTTTTGATTGTTATATTGTTCACAACAAAAGACAGAAATAACTATGGTTAACCACAACTGATAGACTGATGGAAGCGTGGCTGCTTGTTTGCCAAGTTACATTTTGCAAAATAATGCTATAGAGACTCAATATTCTGTGCTGTCACCACAGAAAGCAAAAAGCACAAACAAATGAAACCTTCCTCAAATGTGTGACCACCTCAAGTACAGCACAGCCATTTAGGTCTTTGTCCCCCGGTCCCACCGATTTTGATAGTTTCCCCTGTTTTCCATGTTGCCAAGTGAACTGAATTGTTTGGAATTTACATAGAGAATGCATATGTGCATGCTTCTGAATAAAACCAGCAATATTAGATGCCTATTATAGTTTATTGTAGGCTATCCAAACAACCGTTGGCATGTTCCTCCATATTCATGACAGGAAGATACACAACATTCATCCAAACTTTATTCTTCCCCAAACATTTTGAATTGCTCTCTGTGAACGGAGCTAACTGTCACATCATTAGAGGAGGTTTTAGGTAAAGGTCAACCAGAAATGGTGCGCATAATTCACCAACCCCTGCCCCCTGCTGGCCGAGAGTTGTGATGTTTGTAAAGGAAAGCACACAGATTGCCACTAGGTGAATGTAAAGATCCGTCCATTAACAGCTCTGAGATTTAGATTATATTTCTCTTAAGGCGAGACACTGCAGGCAAAACTCAACTTTTTCCATTTTCAGGTTTTGGGCCAGTTTGCTCTCATGGCATACAAACCTTCTCCTGGAGACAAGTAAATGACCTAATTTTTACTGGAGGAGTGTAAATATTGCGCTGATTCAACACTTCTCCATAGAACTATATGGGAAATTGTAACTTCAAGTACCTCTTTTTCTAAATGCATTTTTCGCACATTGTAACAACAACATCATCACTTTAGTAGCTCCTACAGACTCCAAACTTTTCAGTCTTGTACTTTGTACTATATTTGGACAGTTTGTTCAATGTTTAATTCCTAGCCTGATTTATTGAGTTTTGCACCCTTAAAAAAGTTTTACAGATTTATTTACATAATAACTAGTGTATTTAAAACCAAACAAGATATCCAAAATCCCGCCTGAACAAATACATTTTGTCACCAAAATTATAGGTGAAATGCACCGACTTGTCCCTTTTTGTTTAATGAAGGGCTTTTACTTTAATTTAGGGTGCCTTGGATCTTCTTTTTTTTTTTTTTTCATTTAATGGACTGGGCTCCCAGATCCTGAAGAGCACCTTCCCTACACCTTTACCATATTTTTTATTTGAAAACATAAAATGGCGGAAAAACAAAAGTTTCGAATAGCTTATTTTTTATTCATTTATTTATTTGTTTGGGACAGTGCATGTTAATGAACACACATGCATGAACACACATGCAGTGTTCATTTCGCCGAGTAAAATATTTCGGCATAATTTTAGTCACAGTGATATTTTTACTGACTAAAATTAGATTAAAACTAAACTAAAATTTGTTCATGAGACTAAAACTATGACTAATATCTCCAGATATTTTGACTAAAAACGACTAAATAAAAATGAAGGGACTTAATGGGGACAGTTTGAAAGCGCCTCATGAAGCAGAGAATATTATTAAATATGTTTGAAAACAATAATATAAATGTAAAGTTTACTCAATCTATTTCAAATTTAGTTAACTACATTTACATGGAATTTTTGTTGACTAAAATTAGACTAAAACTAACAAGATTTTGTTGTTGTTTTGACTAAACTTGACTAAAATTAAATAAAATTTTCATCAAAAGACTAAGACTAAAACTACATTAAAATTTGCTGCCAAAATTAACACTGGAACCATGCATGTAAACACACCACTCTAGATAGTAGCCATGGGCCAATTTCACACACTGGCACACTCTCATTCATCCTGATCTATTGTACATGTCTTTAGTGGTAGGGGAAACCGGAGCACCTGGAGGAAACCTACGCAGACACGAGGATAACATGCAAACTCCACACAGAAAGGCCTCGTTTGGCCCGGGAAACAATCCCAGGACCTTCTAGCTGTGAAGCACGAGTGCTAACTGCTGTGCCACCCATAGCTATCCCTCAAGTTACATTTTTTCCCTATTCACCTGCAGCGTCTCACCTTAAAATATGCAAACCTTTAGTTGAAGCACACATCATGATTTCGGCCATAGCAGCCTGTTAAAGAATTCCTTTAGTTGTTTTCCACAGCATCTCTGCAGCGGTGGTGTTCAGCTATAGGTGGTTCCTTGTCTCTGGAGCTCACAGGAGGCAGAGCTTGTCCTTCAGGCCTCTCCCAGCCCCTCTCTCCCCTCTCTCTGACAGGCTGAGTGGCAGCAGCCAACCCCTCAGCCCTCCTGTAATTGAAACTGCACGGTGGCACTTTCGGAGCGGTGTGTGGTGTCGTTGTCATTGTTGCACGGTTCCTTCCGTTCTGTTTTCTGAGGGGAACATGTTCGTTGTCAACACTGGCGCATGTTCTGCCACTCAGCGAGAGCTAGGGAGGAAAGCTGGATTTCAGAAAGACGGCACAGATGGATTTGTAGAGCCTTAACTTGCTTCCTTTTATGATTATGTTTTTTGGTCCATAGGCTTTATTTGACATGACACTTCAAGGTGAAAAGAGGGTGAAGACCAGGGAGAGACATTCAGCAGATTGTCAGATGCTGAGTTTGAACAGTGCCCTGCCATACAGTTGTGGCCAAAAGTTTACATTCCCTTTTGGCATTTTTTCAAAGAATATGTAAAACACAAAAATATATTTTTTCACTCATGGTTAGTGGTTGTGCAAAGCCATTTATTGCCAAATAACTGAGTTTACTCTTTTGAAATCATAATGAAACAGAAACTAACTGACAGGGAAATTTATCAGGAGCAAAGAAAAACTCACTTCAGCTGAAATACAGGACTCTCTGGGGAAAAAACTGATGTTTGTTTCAAGATGCAAAATATGTACACTTTGCATGCCCTTACATTTTGCCAGGGCATGTAAACTTTTGGCCACAACTGTATGTGTAGCAGCTTCAGACACTACTCTATCAGCTGCACATCATTGTCATTAACTTTGACTTATTATTTGTGAGCAGCATTTTGATTGGTAAACTCATGCCAAAAGGTCGGCAGTTGATTCTTTGCTACTGGTAACCCAATACTCCACTGTGTCCTAAGAAAAGCGTACATCTCCCACCATTGCCTGTACCTTGAACCTTGAATGTGTTGCTAAAGACCTTTTTCTATGGTAAGGCATTTTGGGTAACTCATATTGTATTTTTGTATTTTGATGTTTTCTGTGAGGCACTTTGTAACTGCTGTTTAGAAAACAAATCAAGTGTATTATTATTATTTATTATATGAAGGTGTTGATGTGGTTGGAAACACTTAGATTTGAATGGGTGAATGAATGATACATTATATGTTAAAAAAAGAGGCAACTTTGAGTTTCCAGCACGAAACAAGTCAGCGGCAAGTTTCATTGTTAGACGGCATAGGAAGGAAGCACAGTTGCAGCCGCATGCTATAGATACAGACTGCATGTTTTTCTGAACGCCCACAAACGGCCACATTGGAAGCTGCAGTTAGGAGGAACAAACAGGAACAAGTACCTGCTTTTACACAACTACTTAAACAAATGCTGAAGTATAGATGTATTTTACAACTTGTAAAGATGCAGAGATATGGAGAAGAACAAAGTAGTTAAAATGGTCCAAATATATACATAAATAACAGAACTATGTCACTTATTTGTGTAACATCTGTTTCTGACATTTCATTTGTTTGATGTTGATCTGTTTTGTGTTTGTACCAACCTTTGAGATGACTCCTGTTGTGATATTGGGCGCAAAAATAAATTGATTGATTGATTGATTGATTGAGAACATGCTAACCATCATGCTAATGTTAGGTTCATGCTACATCTTAGCGGTTAGCTTCAGTAGCTGTTTTTTTTTTTGTTTTTTTTACTTCTACTGGACAATATACTTGAAAGTAAGAATGTGTCAAAACATGGACTTGGATGGGTTTTTCACATTTCACCTAAGTACTTAAACTTGATTTATGATACCAGTACCTGTGATCGTTCTAGGCTCATTTTAAAGCCCCAACCCTCCTCTTCCTAATTCAAAAAAACGTATGTCTCTATGACATGTCCTTGCGGAGATATTTGCTCAAGTCATTGTCGCGGCGGTAGGGTTACATCTTTTTTTTTTTTTTCAAGCTATTCAAAGGAAAATCAACCCAGCCCTAATTGGTATCTAGTCCTATAATCAAATCCACTACTTTTATTTCTGAAAGTAATCACATTCATTTATTGACACATAGCCCAATAACACACCAACAGTTGTCTCAATGGGCTTCACAAATATTGCTGATTCGACAAACGGGGACAATTTGGAAATCAGCAGTAACCCAGACGTCATACAGTTAAACTGACAAACATAATGTCCCAGTGAACAGTCAGCAATGAAGCAGCAGATGGGTATTTGCGCTCAGACCTACACTTCTGGCTTTCCTAGCTCTGACTTTCTACTCACCCAATTTCCTACAATAACCGTTTTCATCTTTTCCAAGTTTGCCAAAGTTCATCCGCTTTAAGATTTATAGATCACTATTATTTCCGCTATATTTATGATTAATATTATTTTTGATGGCTAGCAGGTGATCAATGTGCACTTGAGTAAATATACAACCAGAGGACTCCATCACTCAGTACGCAGCCATCTGCCATTTCTCACATTTTATTAGCGAAATAATAGACTTTTGTTTTTGTATATTCAACGCCTCGGCTCCCTGCGGAGGGGAAGTACCCCAGCGGCCAATCCATCACTGGTCCCAGCTTTGCACCCAGACGCTCACTCTCTCTCTCTCTCTGAACCCGGAGGCTCACTTTTCAATCAAAGCCCATGTCATTAATCTTAGCCAGGTCTGAACACTGGACTGGTGCGCTCTACCTGACGGCTATGGTTTAGCTGCTTTGGCCACTGGTCTGCAAACACCATGACTGTACCATAGAAAGGATTGGGTCTTGATTGTTGTTTCCAGTTTGTAGTTTTCAAATGACATCATTATAAACCAGTAATATTTAATTTAGCATCTTTGTGATATGCAAAAGTGACATGGTTTGATCGGTACATAGTTATGACATGAAGACATGAAGACATGAAGATTGCCAATTGGATCATGTTTTATGTTTTTTGGAAATACAATTTTTTTTTATTGTTTTAGATTAAATTTGTACTTGTATGATTGCTCTTTTTTCCTAACAAAGTTTTTGAAGTAACAAACTAACATTTATTTAGCAGATTTACTTGTCTACTGATAACTATGGCCAACTGTGTTCCTCATCTAAGGTCCAAGGTCACAGTATTATACGCTCAACCTAATGAGCATGTTGAATTAACTTGTAATAAGTCAATCCATCCATCTTCTTCCACTTATCCGTTGCTGGGTCGTGGGGGCAGCAGTCCGATCCTGAGCCCAGATACTTGCCGATACCGAGTACCTTGCCGATACCAATGTGATGAAAAAAAAATAAAAAGGTGTTGGTATCACCGAAAGATCAGGCCGTTTTGCTTAAGAGTTGAGGCTTTATTGGCAAACTGTAATACACATCAACCTGCCCCAATCTCTGTCTCTTCTTCTACAGTCATGACCCACACACACACCTGCGGTCACACACACAATCTCTCCTCGCGTTCACGCACTGATCTAACAACACATGAGCAAGACACATCCCACAAGAGTCATCTCACAGTTTCATGTAAGTTGGGCAGCGCAGTTTAGGCGACGGAATTTGGGACCAGCACCAGGCAAATTGTACAGCGGCTCAACATGTTTCATTAAGCGGCGAAACCCCACATTATCAACGACTGGGAGCGGCTGGTCACAGGACAATAAACTCCAGTATTTTGTAGCTCACACCAGATGCATGCGGGGACTCTGGGAAACTTTTCTCTCCGCTTGAAGGAATCTTCTAGTTTGTTGTTTCTGCCGCTCAGTGTTAGCTTCGGTGAAGTGTGCTCTTCAGGGCGCACGTCACACATTTCAAATACTTTATTCATTTCAAATTACTTGTGTTAAATGTCGCAACAGGAGCGCCACCCCTCAAAATGGCTTTTTGCAAATCTTGCTTGTTGGTTGTTCTAGCGTTCGTTGAAAATAGTATGGAAAATACTACTACAGCTTCTGCTACTTTCCGTGAAAGCAGCGAAGATGAACTGACATCCGGCCGGGCTAATGTAAACATTAGCAAAGCTAGCCGGGCTAGCCGGGCTGGTCTGCCCGTTTTCATGTCCAATATCACATTATAAATTAATACTGGTATCGGATTGGTGATTTTTTTTGCGTACTCGCCGATACCAAAAGCCTCAAATTGTGCAGTATCGGAGTGAAATCCGATACCGATATCGGAACAACACTAGT
>OMNZ01108732.1:24958-41068 GCA_900303255.1 Lesueurigobius sanzi
GCCACCCCTCAAAATGGCTTTTTGCAAATCTTGCTTGTTGGTTGTTCTAGCGTTCGTTGAAAATAGTATGGAAAATACTACTACAGCTACTGCTACTTTCCGTGAAAGCAGCGAAGAAGAACTGACATCCGGCCGGGCTAATGTAAACATTAGCAAAGCTAATGTTTACATCCGATACCAGCTAATACTGGTATCGGATTGGTGATTTTTTTTGCGTACTCGCCGATACCAAAAGCCTCAAATTGTGCAGTATTGGAGTGAAATCCGATACCGATATCGGAACAACACTAGTCGTAACACACCACACACGGCAGGAATATCCCATAAGATTATCTTAGGATAATCAGGGTGTCCTTGCGATTGTCGGAAGGGGAGAATCTGGGCTAAAATCGGGCTAAAAATCCTGCCGTGTGAACCAGGCATAAGTTAATTTGGGTGCTCAAACCCCTCCACCACATTAAGGTGGCGGTTCGAGGAGGGGATTGTAGGAAGTGTGATTGTTTAAAGTGGACTTATGATCCATATGGAACTTGAAAATATTCTTTAGGGTACCCGAGCATTGATATTTTACCTTTTCCACAATGAAAAAATTTGGACTTGAGCACCCCCTGTTGGCAGCAGTGGGAATAATTTAGTAAAAATAAACTTTTTCTCATCTAGCAACATGGCACTGTGTGCACTTTGAGCAGAGAGCAGCTCAGAGCCAATCCAATGTTGGATTATAGGCTTTAAAAATGTGGAGGATATTTTTAGGTTTGAACAATTACACAATTGTACCAAAGGAAGTACAGAACGAACAAAGCGCTTTACCATAGGACACACAACCAAAGTTAACAAATCAAAACTGCATGAAGGAAATTAAATACTCCAAGAGCGATACTTTGACGACCATAACATGATTTAAAGCTTAAAAATGTTGATTTGTACATGATATGTCATCTTTAAATAAATAAATAAATTCATTAAATATGGTTTAGTCTAAAAATTATTATATGATCCACATGTTCAATATTTCTTGCATGCCTCTTCATAGAAATAAACAATAAATTCCGTCGTTGATCCCGGAGTCTTTCCTCATTGTAAGTAAGTAGCATTGAAACCTCCTCCCCTACCGCACTTGACTGACAACAAGAGTTAGTCTCACACTTGTTTTTAGGAAAATAGTTAGAAATTGTATTCACTTAAACCCAGAGTTGAACCTATCACGCTTCCAGTTGTTTATTATTGGTCCTGTCTTCTCCACTTTTGGTCTTTATCTCCTCTCTCTCTTTCGCACAAACACAACAAAACAAGCGTTTACCAGTCTCTAATGTGATGTTCTGTGATCCCCTCCCTTCCCCACTACCTCGGCACAGCCAGAGATAATGCGGCATGGCAAGTATGTTTGTTTGCCTCTTGCGCACACATCCGCACACACCAGCCATCTCGTGTCCATCTTGTCAAGGCTTCCCAGAGAAAATCAGTACCTGCTCTTTCTGTAAACTGTTCCATTTGATGCTTGGCTGGTTTGAAAATGACTTTGGATAAAGCTTAACATTTTTAATGCCACACGCGCCACGCCACTCCCTTAGCTTCCCCGCTGCTTTTCGACAAGCCTTGATGGGAAAACTGCAGTCTCCAGCAAATTTGCACCTTATTTTTTAGGGAGTCTTGTGTGTGTACTCGATTCATTGCATTGAGGTTCAAATGACTGGCTTTGGCAGATACTGGAACAACAAATGTATTTCATTTTATAAGTTCAGGTTTTGGGGTAAAAATGTAATACTTTCCCCCAATGTATAGTTTACTCCACAAAAGCTGTAGATTAGATTTAACACTGATGAAAACTCATTAACATAGTTGTGCTCAAAAGTTTGTCAGGGTATTTAAACATTTTATAGAATATGAATGATAACACAAAAACCTTTATTTCACTCATGGTGGGTGGTTGCGTGAAGCCATTTATTGTCAAAAAACGCTTTTTTTTACGGTTTTCAACTAGAAACTCGCCAAATGTCCCTGATCAAAAGTTTACATATTGTGCATCTTCAAACAAACATCAATATTTTCAGAGAGTTCAATTTAGTCAAAAAGTCATGTATTTCAGCTGAAATGAATTTTTCTTTGCTCCTGAAGAATTGTCCTGGAAGTTATTGAATATCAGGGATATTTGAGTAGTTTCTGTTTCATTCTGATTTCAAAAGAGTAAACATGTATTGTCAAAAAACCTTTGACAATAAATTGTATTGTATATCCATATGGTATAAATGGATGTAAATTAAATCTAACACATAGTTTCATTGTTAAAACTGGCAGTCTGTGGTTCTATATGGGCTTTGGCAGTGATATTGAAAAATAATAGCTCACAACACAAAAAAAGAACTATGAACTAGTTAATTTGTGGAACTATGAACAAACTATGAATTGGACTCTGGCCGACCAAAAATTCACCACTGCCCCATCCGTCCATATCAGTGGATCCCTCCCCATGGTTCTCCTCGAGGTTTCCTAATTTATTTATTTGATCTTCTCCCATGTGGTTTTAAGAGTTGTTCCTCGCCGTGGAGGAGGGTCTAAGGATGTGGGATACTCTAAGCTTGTTATGTCCGATTTACTTATTTATGGGACATTACATCTGGTGTGTGACTTATTTTGGTCATTCTTGATGTCTGATATTGATTTGTTTTTGTCCATACCGACCTTTGAGATGACTCCTGTTGTGATATTGGGCGTTACAAAAACAAATTGATTGAACAAACTAGTTAATTTTGAAATTTGTGAACTGAACTTTGAACTTGTTCATGTAGAAAATGAATTTTTCCAACACTGTCATAATGTTCTGCTTGGCTAAGCTGTGACTTAGTTTCTCTTTGTGCAGCCTTTGCGTGACCTTCCGACTATCCTTCGCTCCCTGTTACATTTATACTCAAACGCACCGCTCTACCACTCTTTTCTAAGCCTCTGTGTGTTTTGTCTTGGCGGGGGTCCACTCAACAGCCCTTTACATATGGAGGGCTGTTGCTTGCCCCATCGCAGGGGTTTTGTGCCCAGTCTCGGTGCCAGAGCTGGGGCAGGACGGCAGGTCAGACTCTAATTGGCAGAGTTGGTAGCTGGCACTCGGCGCGGAGCTTTCACACTGTTGGCGATAATTGGCGGGGAGAGGGAGGGAGTTTGGTCCGGGCGCAGGAACGGCGGCTTCGATTGATGGATAGAAACCGATGTCAGAGAGGCTTCCGTCTGACACCAGCGCTTGTACAGTCAATTTACTGCCTGCGCTCCGATGGGAACGGCATTTATTACGGGCCGCTTCTCATGTCTACTATACCTTTGGATCTCTGCTTGGGACTGTCCGTACGAGTGAGCATAAGTACTTTTAGGGCCTGTTCCTGATTTTCTTTTGGTTTTGTTCAAACTTTCACTCCAGCTTTCAATGTTGTAAACCATTCGTTCTGCCCAAACCCATTACTAATGTCACTAACACATTTCAAACATCCAAATTCTTACTTTCTTCAGGGATGAGTTCATCAAAAATTTCCTTTGTACTAAAACTATTCTAATCTACTGAAAAAATCTGGTACAGGGCCTTTAATGTACAGTAATATTTCTTTTGACAATTAGGGTTCAATATGTGACAAATCTTAACATATTGGACCCTAAAACAGGATTGTAATTCATAGAGCTCAAAATATGCATTTAGTTGATTAAAAGTTATATTCTTGACGATTGCAAGGTTGATACATTCCAGTTGATCATTAATTGTAGCCAGGATTGTGGTTCAATATCTGTAGAGTTGGCATTTATGTATGGCTGAAATGCAGAGGTCAAACCAAAACTTGCTTTTATCATAAAGAATATCTTGAAAATGGACTCCCTTCTCCTTGGTTATATGTTTTTACATTGTGAGTTGTGTTTCAAGCATTTTAGAATAATCTTTTACCCCCGGCTCATACTGACTTCTGTGCGGGTTCGGTCTTGATCCTGTCTGGGTTTTTCGCGAACTGCAGTGGGAGCACCATACTGCGTGGAGCTGGCGGAGCTCCCTCTAGCCCACAAGTTCACGGGGTTTCACGCGATGACGGCTACGTACATACGTAATAACGAGCAAACGGAGCATTTATATCTAAAAAAAAAAATGCAGATCAAACTCACCGTTCACTGTCAGAAGTCCAGTAACCCACTCCATGTCTCATTCGTTCTGCTACTGCCCTCAAATCCAAATACAGCGATATATTTCCTTTTCCAAGATGAGACTGTAGTCCTCCATGATGGTCTTTAGCTCTGCCATGACCGCGTGTCTCTTGTTTTCTTTTTTCAATCTTAGCCAAGTTGCTGCAAGTTTTGAGCAAATTTGTAGCTGACTTTATTCTGAAATTCACCTGATCTTCTTCCCTTGGGCGCCTGACTTCCGGTTTGCCTCGTAATATTCCCATCTGCTTGATCCGGGGCTGCTCCGGCGTCCGCGGCATGTGCCAAAAATAGACTCCTTGCACATCCTTTCCCTAAGGCCTTAAACTACTGTGAGTGTGCAACATTGATTTTAATAACTTTTTAAGTCTTGCAGAGGCCGAAATGGACCCGCAAGAACGTACTCAGGATCCAGTGTGAGCCCGGCATTAATCCTCCTCTGTGACTGTTCTTCTCCATTCAACTCCTCCTGTTTCACCAATGCTCTGTATCCAGGAAATATTTTCTTGATTGATCGCAAAGCTATTCATTTCATCACGGAGCAGCAGAAACATCTACCATAGCTTCAACATGTATAGCAACCAGGTTTATTTGTTCTTTTAATTGACAATAGCTACTCAGCGGACAGGATTGGGGAGGGAGGGGCTTAGGGACGACGCTCTGGAGGAATCAGGAAGTGAATCTAATTAAGGGAGATTTTGTCTAAATTGTTTATTGAGATTATTACCAAACAACTGCAAAAAACACAAAATCCCCTCTTAACCACGCTGTGTATATTTAAATACATAATTACAATCCAAGAAGTTCTAAAAGACTGGTATCTCTGAAGCTGTCTTTGTAATTTTAAAGCAGTGCTTGACCCTGCTTGTTCAGCCGTGGGAGTTTTTGGATGAATGTGTAATTGCAACTAAGATTCCTTAAAGTTGAGTAGTTGAAGTTGTACAAGTTGACATGGAAACTGTAATTGAGCTGTTTATCTTTCTTTTTTTTAGATAATTGTCATTAGCCGTTATTAGTCAAATGTGAACCAAGCGGCCTTTCTGTGTGGAGTTTACATGCTCTCCCTGTGTCTGCCTAGGTTTCCTCCGGGTGCTCCGGTTTCCCCTACCACTAAAGACATGTACAAGGATGAATGAGTGATGAGTGAGTTTGTGAGTGCGAATGTGGGACAACGGATGGAAATTAGCCCAAGGCTACAATCCGGAGTGGCGTGTTCACATGCATTCTTCATGTGCACGCACTGTCCCAACCAAATCAACCAAACAAACAAGCTTTAAAAATGTGGAGGACAGTTTGGGGGTTTGAACAATTACGTAATTGCACCAGGAAGTAGATAACGAAGCCCTGCAGAACTGTAGACGAAGTCAACATGAGAGGACTAACGCAAACAGGATTAATTCAAAACTGTGTGAACGAAGTGAAATACTCCAGGTCTGTTTTTGACGAGGGAATAACGTTAAAAGCATGACATGTCTCGCTTTAATGCCAGCTCTGTCTTCATGTTAGCTTTAACCTCTTAAGCCCTAGGCCTTTTTCTCCAAAAATCATGTCTTTACATTATAGGTGTACATGGCTAATCTTGGTGTCCACACATTTGGTAGAGCTTTGGGATGACGGTGGAAGTGAAATAAAAATAAATTATGTTGTTTGACAATAAAATGAGGTTGCCAATGAATGAATTTCCGTCTGAAAAAAACACACACATTTTTCCGCAAAAAGGCCTTTTTCCTCCCTGTGGTGGAGCAAATAACAACAGAAATGGATAATCCCACATCAGCTGTCACTAATTTGCAACTTTGTAATATTTTTCTGCGTAAAACACATAGGTCAGTAACTGTATCTGAAAAAAAGTCCCCATTTTCGGGGACTCTAGGTCTTAAGGGGTTAAAGGTTAGAATCATCTGAAATGATTAAACTTGCAGTAAAAAGCACCATCCTACGATTATGTGTGCCCACTCAGCAAGAAGCCTGAGAGTCAACACAAATTGGCCTGAGGGTGGCTTATAACTTAGAATGTTCTGCTTGTGGCTTTAAGAAGTATAAGGGCTAATGATACTTTCAATGCCTATACATGGGTTTCCAGTGACGTCGCGCATAGCTGTCACCGCCATCTTCTGCCCTGAAGTGGAATTACAACACAATACTAGCCATCACTACAACAATCAATAATACAGTATCACTACTCACTCAGGAGGAGGTAAATAAAGGTCAACTGATTGACCACAGTATTTGTATGTCATTGTGATGAATGCTAATTGCAAAAAGACAGCACCAGAGAACACATGGGATGGGTAAACAAACCACGCATGGCAAAGACGGAGCTAGCAGCCAGGACTCAAGGAGCAGGAGGCTCCCCACACAGGCCAAATATCTATTTCCACTCCTGAGATTAAATGAACACATTGAAGAGGTAACAGACAACCTTTCTCTGTGATTTTTACTGTTTGTAGTGTCAACAGAGCCGCATTTAGCCTCTACACCCGGGCTCTACACTTTTTTCATTTGGTGTTTACTCCATGAAAAAATGACAGCTCTTACCTCTGTCACATGTTGTACCAAGGCTAGATGTTTAGAATGTGGTTCAGGGTGTGGTTTTTGTAGCTAATGTGCTTTGGTTGTGACAAATGTTATCCATATCACAGACTTTGCTGACATAAACTCTCCAGGCGGTTGATAAGGACAAAATCCGAAGGTTTGGGTTTCTTTAAGTATCAGCTCTGTTCTTCTGTCTGAGGTGTAATTGTTGGATGTTGTGGTCAGTGCAGCAGACCATAGATGTAAAACAGGCATAGAGACCTATAGACTGATACTGTTGTACTAGCCAGAGGGCACAAGATGGCGGCGCTGACCACTGAGGTCACGTGACTGAAACGCATGTATTAGCACGACACAGATGCAGTATGGTTTTTGCCTAGTTTTCTTGTTATGCTTTAAATCCATGCTTAAATGTTGTGCTTTGTCATTTAAAAGTTGATCATGTATGCTCTTATGCATGCCGCTGATCATGATGCCACTGCCTTGGATCTATAGCGCTCACATGGCAATCTTTCTCCTTATCTGTTGCTGTGTTCCCTTCGGCGCTGACAGCAGAGACGTATTAATGAGGTTCGGCTTGGCTAATGCTGCTGCGGGGAGAAGCGTGATTGAACGATGGCGAGATTTTAACCATATGGACCGGAGTGGAGATGACAAGGGAGTCAATGGCGCGGTGAGCAGCCACATACTGTATCTGGATGAGCTTTAGACAGTGTGAGAAAGGACGGGAGAAAGGCGGGAAAACACGCATGGGGATGGGACTAAAGTGATATCAAGAAAAGGGAAGATACAAAAGGAGTTATTGTCGGCCTCAGTGGAGACTTCAGCAGAACAGAATCGTGCAACCGCAAAGCATTCTGGGATTAGTGAGAGGATTGTGACAGAAATTAAAGTGTTGTCTTGTGTGTCTTTAACCCTGTTTTGTGTTTGTGTTTCTGATTCGTCCTGAGTTCAAAGTCCTGTCTGTGATTTGTTTATTTTTTTGTTTACTAGGAAACCAGAGCACCCAGTGGAAATTGGAGCAGACATAGGAGAATGTGTTATAGCGGATTGGTTCCCAATTTAAAATATACAGTGGGTTGCATAAATATCTGCACCCCTTCAACTTTTTGACCCCACTCTTCAGTTTTTTATTCATAAGAAAAGTTCCAAATCATGTATAAATTTCATTTCACTTCAACATTGAGTGTCCCATAGTGTGTGTCTTTCACTTAAAATTTCAATTGAATACATGTATGTTTATGTACCTAGTATGGCAAAATGTCAAAAAGTTGAAGGGGGTGCAGATATTTATGCAACCCAACCCACTGTATATATATATAATAATAGGTTTTTGTTATGTGTAGGCATGCCACAATTCTAAATATTGAGGTCCTAATCATTGAGGGAAAAAATATTGCGATTTCACTGTACAATTTTTCACGTTTAAGGAAGAAAATACAGAGAAATTCTAAAAATTTTACAAAAAGTACTGTCCAACCTTTCACAAAAAAAACAAGGCGTTATATGTATATTTTTTTATATGTATTTAATTGTTGCTTTTGTTAAAAACTAAAGCAACTGTTTATTGAACATTTAGAAAAAAATAATCTAATTTCCATGTGCATGCATTGGTTTTTACCGTGATGTAACAAATGCAGCGCTGCACATGGTTCTTTTAGGACTCTTCCTTTCGCAACGTTCTGCCATCATCATGTAAAGATGGATAAGATGGATTTTCTCACTGCACATTGGATTATTTAACCTGACTTCATGTATTTGAGGTGGATTTCACATTGTGTACCATTACGCGCTGTGGCCTGTGGCTCATGAGAAACAGCGAATTACCTTGAGTCCTAAAATTCTCAGGATTTACCTGATTTGAGCTTTTATAGTCGCGGTAATTGTAAAACCGGTTCATCTTGACATCCCTAGTTATGCGTTATAGTATATAATATCAGCAGAAATGGAAAGGTATAGGTTATTTATTTGTTCATTACTTTGGGACAGTGCATGGCGATGAGCGTGTACAGTATGTGTAAACCATACTAATTGGGGCAAATTTGCATTCTCCTGCGCTCATCTAGCACACTCATTCATCCTGGCCTATTGTGCATGTTTATAGTGGTAGGGGAAACTGAAGCACCCAGTCGAAACCAACACAGGGGGGAGAATATGGAATCTCCTCACAGAAAGACCCCACCCAGTCCGGTAATCGAACCCAGGACTGTTTTGGTGTGGGGCACCTTGCTGTCCAGTCAGGCTCTCTTGGTTCTCATTATGAAATTCTGTATCAACTCCCCTTCGAACCTTGACCAACAATGGTCGCACAGTTCTTTCACATCAGCAAGGTGGCTGAAGTGTCTTGCCCAAGGGCACAAAACATATGCTGTG
This sequence comes from Lesueurigobius sanzi, assembly GCA_900303255.1. Classification (NCBI taxonomy): domain Eukaryota; kingdom Metazoa; phylum Chordata; class Actinopteri; order Gobiiformes; family Gobiidae; genus Lesueurigobius; species Lesueurigobius sanzi. The sequence continues at coordinate 34,031 of OMNZ01108732.1, forward strand.
CCATTAGGGAACGAACTACATGGACTTATTGGACAATAAGGTAAGGCTGAGATAAGGTAAGTAACCTGTGGCACATATGACTGAAGATAAGCTCTGGAGAATGGACATTTTGCATATGTATTTCTACTTACAGAGGTGACCCTGAAACATAGCTGATATTGAGGTATAGACAGCAGTGAATGTGGACTGCACCCCCCTTGGCTTTATCAGGACTGGAGGTACCACCTGCTGCTGTATAAAATGAATATGCATTAATACTCAGCGTGTGTGCGCTGATAAACGTACAGTGCCTGCATCATTAGCATAAAACACTGCTATGTACAGCAGATACTGTAGTTCCAATCAGTAAAAGTGGATTGCAGTCCAGGAAAAGGTCTGTACCTGCTACTTTTATTAATGCCCCATACAAGATGAATCGCAATCAAATCAAAATCACAATCGTCCCAACAATATTCATCGGTCTCCTTTTGGATTTATCATGATTAACTTTTTTTTTTAGCAGGTCGTATTTGAATCTTCTCTCAAAATAAACTGGAATGCACACTGTAAAAAGAATCTAGAAAAATTCATAACAGATCTAATCACAATTGCATTCAGAAAAATTGCAGCCACCGTCAGCATAACATGAGTCGTGTTAGCTTTCCTTCATCTTCTCATCTTTGGCTTGGCACTCTTGAATAATTCATCACCTCCATCAAAAAGTAGTATTTGTCCACAGTGTTCATCTTGTGGCCTTTTGCTTTATTTTTGCAGCCTCCTGTGTGTTGTACAGAGGTGTGTCACACTTTTACTCCGGTCCGAGGTATCCCCCCCAACTATAAGTACTATTTGTAATGAAAGAAAACGCTCCAAGTACAGAGTAGAGTTAAATGACATAATGGGTCCCAAACTGTGCTATATAGAAATCTTATTATTGACTTTGCATCTATGTTTCAGTTCTGCTCCCTCCTCGAGCGAATCTCCTGTCTTATTTCCCCGTTTGCTGGGCTCCCAAGAGACATCTCCCTGTTGTCCAAAGGCAATATGGCTCCTTCCACTCACAGGTCATTCACTGTGTCCTCTGCTGTCAGGGAAGGGAATTTCTGCCTGAGTGTCAGACTGTGTGCCTGCACACTGGTTTACCCCTGGTGCTTTCCAATCTTCCATGTGTTTTATTAAAGCCCCTGCTCAATGTTTAGCTTTCAATTCACTAATATATTAGCTGCATTAGTGGCTGTAGGCCTTTTTTCATTATGCCACAATACACCGCTAGTTTCATTCCCAAGAAGTAAAATGAAGGGATTAGTAGTGATTTTTTAAGGCATTAGTTCATGTTGCAGCAAAGGTAGAGGTGTATTTATATTGTTATCTCTGTGAGTGATGAAGGATGTGTCGAGATGAGCTTTACAGTTTACCTCTCATCATAATGCATGCCAGATCTCTTCAGTGCTGCAATAGTATCTTTTAGTCAACTACTTCATTTTGATATGGTATTTTGATATCCAATATCCTTGAAATGTCTTCAAAATGTATTATGTGTTTTGTATTCAGGTGATTGAAGATGGGCAAGAAAAAGCACAGTTGTATAGCTGCATTCTGGGCAAAATCGTATAATTTCGGTGTCATTTATAGTCTAATGATGCATTTTAGTTGCTGTTCAACCTAAAAAATGGCAGAGTTGACTCATGTTTCCCCCACAGCTGATAGGATGCCTTAGTGGCACTGGCTGAAGAATGGGTTAAATGCAGAGCGCCAATTCCCCTTGTGGAGACAATAATCCTACCTTGCCTTACTTACTCCTCCCCAGACCCTGCATACCTTGTAGTTTGCACACTCCGCCTCATTGTCTCCTGCTCCCATTGTTCCCGCTGAATGGCCTACTGAGCTTGCACACTGGAGCGGACTTGGTTCAAACATGCCCCCCGTGTTTTAGTAATGAACCCGCAACTCCTGGCCTCCTCGTCCCTGTGCACAGGACATGACAGATGACTGGGGACCTCCAGAGGGTCTCTCCCCAGGGCTCCAGATAAAGGCGGCCGCAACCACAAGATGATCAATCAATCAGTTTACACCGCGGGCGCCCGATCAGCCAATTAATCAATGTGTGAGCCAGCAGATGTTGTAGCTGTCCCTCAGTGAAGGAGCTGGCAGTGGAGCTAAGCTAGCGTCTCCAACAAAGAGCTCTGGGGACTCATAGTATGTCCATGAGGAGAAGTGATTTTTCATTTTTCTTCTGCAATGTAGTTCTACAGTTATTCCTTCAAAAACACAAGACCACATGATAACATGCTGCCTCAATTGTCATGGAAATTGGAGATAAGTGTGGGCAGGGAAATTCTGACGGTATTTAAAGGCCCTATATGTATATTTTGCATATTCAGGCTTTTTAAACTACTTTGGGACACCTTTGGCTTGATTGTTTATAACTAAAACTAATGTGCTTATCTTGAAAATACCCCTATCATTTAAGATATCATAAGATGTAGTTCTACTTCATATCAGCAGAGGGTGCTAAATCTGCTCCTACTGCTACAGTTCAAAAGGAAGCCTAACTAAGAAACATGAAATCTGCACAGAGAAAAGAGATTATCCATGGACAGAATCAGTACAAGCTGCCCTTAGAGAAACTATATACAAAATCTCCATGTGGCGTTCCCACGGGAGTAGACTGGCATTTTGGATGCTACAGAGAGAGATGGACTAAAGGCGAGATGTGGTTTTGATGAAATTACTTTTTGATTAAAAGCTGAAAAACAAATTTTGATTATGAAGGACTCAAGGCTCACTTGTACTTGTATGTATTTCTAATTCTGGATAAACTGCTTCATTGCTGTTATACTTGACCAGGTTTAAGATTCTTTTAAATATTACTCATGAAAACGGCGAATAATTGATTGGCTCCTACCCCCGTCTGCACATAGAAATGAAATATAACCAAAGCACAAACTTAAACAGTCCATCTGAAGTCCGCATGTTTTGGGCAGAGGTGTAAAGGAAGATAGAAGTGAGTGGGCCGACACCTGTCCCGGCAGCATTAGGGCCAGCTGGTACAGATCACGCACCCGTTGACCTGTGCTCCCAGTCAATACACTGCACGCTGCACGAAGACTCTTTTAGTTTAACTTGTCCTTAACCAAGCAGCCGTTCAGATAAACACACAAAGATATAGAGGCTCCCACGTTCCCCACCTACACCCCCTGCCCCTCGGTCACTGTGCCGCCCGGCCACTGTCCTGCAGAGGGCTGCCCTTTGACCCCCAGAGGTCAGAGCATCATTATTCACTGCGCTAAAAGATCCCGTTGGACAGCGGCGCAGTCTGAAGCCTAGGGGCTGTCTGCCTGTCGGCAACTCATGCTGCTCCCCTCAGTCCCTTTTATTTACTTTACAAATCGATGGCAGTCTTGATTACATGTATAGAGTCAGCCCATCTTTTCTGTTTCAGGCCGAGACTCTGAAGGTGAATGGGCTTAAAACAATGAATTGAGGGATAGCAATTTGAAGCACTTACTGACATAAATATGAGGCACAATTGGCTACTATATATTTTTAGTGACGAAATCTAAATAGTGCATGAATCCAGATTTAAATGTCTGTTTTTATTTTGTTGATATTTTAGATACAAAGATTTGTTCAGAGGGGATTTTGGATATCTTTTTCAATTTTTAAATAAGCTAGTAAATGATGAAGAGATGGAGAGGTACTTAAACTGTTGTCTCAGTTCAAGTATCTTGGAATCAAACTGGAAACAAATCTCTTCAAGAAACATGTAAAAAAAAAGGTTGTTAACACGATAAAGTTTAACCTCCAAGATTTTAAACAAATCAGGCCTTTCATCTCCACCACAGCTGCCAAATCTTTTCTTCACTGTATGATCCTCTCTCACATCGAGGACTGTACAGCTGTATAAAAAAGCCATCAAGGTTTTTGCCAAAAAACCCTATTCATCTCACCATTGTCCCATTTTAGAGAAATATCATCTTTTGAGTTTTGAAAACTTCAGAATGTTTAAACATGCAGTAATCTTAGAACTAGATCAGCCAGTAGAGGGGACTGTGAGGTATCACCACAAAATGCCATCTCTGTAAAAGGGAGCATGACTTGGAATAGCCTTCCAATTATAATTCGAGAAACCTTTACAGCTTTTTAAAAAGAGCTTACAAAATGGGTGAAATCAGTCATGTGATCATTTGTAGACCTGATACTGTTATAGACTATGGAAGTTTTATAGTCTGTAAATAGTGTATATATTCTATGTCCATGTCTTAAATGTATGAGGACGACAGATGGAAAGTAGCTCATGGCTAAAACTGGCTCATTTACACAAAGTAACTGTACCGAGTGTTCATTTATCTGCACTGTCCTCTCCAAATAAACACATAAAGTACAGTAAAGTAAAGCAAATCTGCCTTGTTTGTTGGGGTTCAAAACGCCTCACATCAGGCTAGGAATTAAATACTGAAATATCCCCCTAAGCAAACCTTCAAAATGTTGTCAAGTACAAGACTGGAAAGTTTGGAACCGGCCCCAGATCTGAGAATTGAAAAAAAGTTTGCGTTTGAGTTTTGCCTCTTATACGTTTTCTTGCAACCAATTTAACCAATTGTTTGTGGAACTATATACAAACACTTTCATACAAAAAAAAACATTAATCACAACTGAAGTATGAGTATTGAGTACTTATTTTATATACCGTTGTTGCCGGGCAATATTATGCAGTCCTATATTTTGCATGGTCTGTAGAAGGAAATGAACCACCACCTTTAGTTATCAGTTATCATGTATGGAGGCAAACAGTTGTACTTAATTTGAACGACTTCTAGTAAAATAATGCCATCTTATCTACTTACAATTGAATCAACCTGTGCTTTTTTGTAATAAAATGCCCTCACAATGTTTTCTTTGTGTTGTTGCTTATGGGACACATGACATCCCTAGTTCCATGTTGTAGATGTAGCCCAAATCCTCAAGCCCAGATAAATATATTGATTAAGCAAGAAGGGAATGTAGTCCAAATGAGCCAGGACGACCCCTGACCCCATTTATTCTGCATAGTGTTTGGTTTGGTTCATTAACTGACCACATTAAATGTTATATTGCATTACCTATAACTGTACCGTCTCCATTGGTGTCTAATGGCTTGCCTTCAACCTAGCCTTAAAGTGTTATTGCTTCTTGGAAAGCCTTTTTGATGCAAATTATTGGCAGCCACAGTCAATCGTTTCCATAGGGTTGAGCTCCTACATATGAGGCGCACATTTGATTGGTTACTTTGTACACTCGCGGCGATGCCAGTAAGGGCCATGTTAGGTGATATCATTTTACACTCCATCACTTAGATGTGGTCCGAACAACGATCGCTTTTATAAGAGGAACGTGCCATGGATTCAGATGCACTTACAGAGGGGAGTGTGTCATAGGTTTCTGACTGAAAGAAGTGAGAAAGGTCCTATAGTTTAAGCTTAAACAGATGTATACAAAAAGGTAGAATATTAACATGAAGTAATTGTTGAATAGTAAGCATTATTATAAATAAGATGCAACAAAATATTCAAGATGAAGATTTAGACACATACAATAATTATGTCTTGGATGTAAAGCGCTTTGTGCACAATAGAGGTATGGAATTACAGTATGTGCATATTATAATATCCTTTCGCTTTTATTACAATAATTGAGCAGAATTTTAACACATTGAGTGCCAAAAACATAATATTGCATTTTTGAGTTTTTTTTAATTATTATTACAAAACTAGACACTCACACACAACATTAAAAGAAAAGCCAGTTTGAACAGATCGGTTTTGATTTGAAGTACAGTAGTGAGTCTGAGTTTCTGATGGGTTGATAGAGTGAGTTCCAGAGGGTGGGGGCGGCGGCGGCGAAGGATCGGTCCCCCAAGGTCCGGTGCTTAGTGCGGGTGATGGGTGTGAGGAGGTTGGTGTCGGCAGAGCGGAGGCAGCGTGTGGGACAGTGGGGCTGCAGGAGGTCGGTGAGGTAGGGAGGGGCCAGGTTATGGAGGGACTTGTAGGTGAGGAGGAGGAGCTTGTATTGAGCTTGTATTATTGGGAGCCAATGGAGCTGTTGGAGAATGGGGGTGATGTGTTCTCTGGACCGGGTGTGAGTGAGGAGGCGGGCAACGGAGTTCTGGATGTATTGCAGTTTTTGGAGATGAGCGGTGGGAAGTCCGTAGAGAAGGCTATTGCAGTAATCGAGTCTGGAGGTGATGAATGCGTGGATGAGTATTTCAGCTGTGGTCAGTGAGGGGGGGGGCGGAGACGGGCGATGTTGCCGAGGTGGAAGAAGGATGTCTTGGTGATATGGTTGACCGTGTATGTACACCCTCTGAACTTTTAATTTGGCCCCAAGGCAATTCTCAATGTATATATTATATTCTTTGACCCATGCATTGTGCAAATTCCCATTGCCCCCTGCAGCGGGCACTCGCACATCATTTTCCCACTCGGCCTGTGAACTGAGTTGTAATGCAAATAACTTTAAAATCAATATGTTGCTCTGATTTTTTTTAAATCGAAATTAGCTAAATATTAGTGTCCATAAATGACTCTTATTAGCCAAATACATTATAAATTACTAGTAAATTTGGTTCCTTATGTTGTGATATGTTCATCCCACGATACGTCCTGATGGTGGAATTTTGTTTGTGTGAAGCCTTATATTTCAACAAAAGTCATGTCAAATGACTTTTTTTGCAATATATTTGTACACATTTATCCACCTCTGCACTATTTTTGAAAAAGGAAACAAATTAACAAATACTTAGGAGTGATCATTGATTCTAAACTCACATTTAAATCTCAAGTCAAGAAAGTAACAAACAAAATAAAATGTACCTTGGCAACTTTCAGGCAAATACGAAATAATTTAACTGCAGTGGCCGCTAAAATTTATTTCTGTTCCATGATTATGTCACATATACTGTTTGACGACTTGGAGTGAAACAACACTACAGTCAGTTGAAAGAGTCTATAAGCAGTCACTCAAAGTCTTGGACAGGAAGCGTAACACCTATCACCACTGTCAAATTCTCTCAAAGTATAA
>OMNZ01108736.1:0-16886 GCA_900303255.1 Lesueurigobius sanzi
CCCAACTAATCTTCCCAGTCCCCGCTGAAGAAAAGCAGCCCCATAGCATGATGCTCCCCCCACTATATTTGACACTGGGGATGGTGCACTCAGGACCATGAACAGTGTTAGGTTTGTGCCATACATAACGTTTTGCATTTGGGCCAAAAAGTTCAATTTTTGTCCCATCTGACCAAAGCACCTTCTTCCACATGGAGCTGTGTCCCCCATATGACTTCTGGCAAACTTCAAACAGGATTTCTTATGGCCTCCTTTCAATAATGGCTTTCTTCTTGCTACTCGTCCATAAAGGCCAGATTTGTGTTCATTCATTCATTCAAACCTTTATTTAACCAGGATTAAAAAACTCATTGAGATTAAAAATCTCTTTTACAAGAGTGTCCTGGCTAAGAGGCAGTAACACAGCAGTACACAAAGTCACATACACATACAGTACATTATGGCACTGACAACCCAGATTCCCCCAGCTCAGCGGCAGTACTTCGCAGCTCCTCCAGAGTCATCTTGGGGCACTTGGTTGCCTTTCTGACCAGTGCTCTCCTTGTTCGATCTGTTAGTTTAGGTGGACGGCCGTGTCTTGGTAAGTTCGCAGTGGTGCCATACTCTTTCCATTTCCAGACGATGGATTGAACAGTGCTCCGTGAGATGTTCAAATCTTTGGAAATCTTTCTATAACTTAACGCTGCTTTAAACTTCTCCACAACTTTATCCCTGACCTCTCCGGTGTGCTGTTTGCCCTTTATGATGTTGTTTAGTGACCAATACTCTCTGACCATAGCTCTGAGGCCCTCACAGAACAGCTGTAATTATATTGAGAGTAGATCACACACAGGTGGCCTGTATTTAATCATTAGGGCAAGGTGTGAACATTCAGCAGTCATTAGGAATGTTTTAAAGGCAATTTAATGCACTGCAAAAGCTGTATGAATACTTGTGCACACCCCACTTTTCACTTTTCTATTTTTAAAATAATAACAAAATCATGTATAATTTTTCTTTCACTTCACAGTTGTCTGTTACTTGTGTGTGAACTTTCAGTAAAAAAATCAAAATAAAATCTTTATGTTTATGGTTGTAAACCTGACAAAATGGGCAAAAGTTGAAGGTGTATTAGTACTTTCGAGAGGCACTGTTGATAATGTACAGTTACATTTACTAATGCCGAGACTGTGCCTTGTAGGACTGGGTGGTGCTGGGCCAGGTGGATTTGGAGATGTTAGTAGAGAAGCAGCTCATCTCAGTGCAGGACTGGGAGAGAAACTTCAAAGCACTTAAAGCCAAGGGAAAAGAATCAGAACGTCTTCCAAGGTACTGTCAAAGTGTGTTTAGTCTCAGAAGTAACAAAATCTGTTGGATAAAAGTAAATATTTTGAGAAAACTTCTACTAGTATCAATTAGTATTCAATTAGTATCTGTTTCGATTTTCAGTATTCAATTAGTATCTGTTTCGATTTTCAGTCAAGAGAAAGTCGACTGTATTACTGTAAACTGTGAGCCAGTCCGAGCAGCCATAGATGACCTCATTCAACGGCTGTTTGAGCTGCTCCTTATGTCACTCAGGAAGTCCATACAAGGTAAATGACTGGCTTGCTTTGCCTTTTCAGTCTTGTTTGTTTATTCTTCTAATTTAACTTTCAAATTTCTTTTTTTTTTTTAGGCCACACGCAAGCCATAGAGAGTTTCGTATCAGAGTCAACAGAGGCCCTGTCCATTCGACCAGAAAGCATGGAGGAAATAAGCGCAACTCGAGGAAATTACAATGAAATATTGTCCCGCAAACCTGAAGTAAGGGCAATGACACGAAAAAAAAAGAAAGAAACACCACCAGATTGACTGAATGTCTTTGCACAGATCCTACAACAGTTCCAAAGTGCTGAGGAGAAGAACCGCCTGCTGCGCTCTGTTGCCGGGGCTGGTCTAGACTCTATGACGGCTCTAAAGGCTAAATGGGATAAATTAGATCTCATTTTGGAAAGCCACCAGCTCATGATAAAAGAACAGGTAACACACAGGCATTAGACATTATATGGTTTAATGAGCACTTCCTCAAAAGGCGGATACATTCCCAGAAGCAAACACACAGGCACAATGGCACATACTTTAAATATCTGCTTGGCTCCTCACACAGAGTTCAATCTTTCGTTGTGCATGAGTAAAAACTGTCAATCAACCTGGAATTATTTAGCCTTTGAATGAGGTCATCGTTCTTTATTGCCTTATACTGCCTACTAGAGGGAAGTAACGTGAACTGCGGACACGCTGGATGAGTTGGTACTGGGTTTTGCTCTTTCCAAGCGTCTCGTCTGGTAAATGAGAGAGGAGAGTAGTGTCTTTATAAGTTTCCAAGTGCTGAGCCACACCAGCTGGAGTTTCAAGTGTCAAGATGCCCTCAATGGAGCGCATGTAGAAGGACCGCAGCAATGGGTTTTTATTTTCAAGGGATGTGATGTTAAATGTTCATGTTAGGCCCTGAATTTGAAGTGGCTCACTCTCTCCGCGAAGTCCCACTGATGTAGAGCGAGTCGTTTCATTCCTGAAGTCAAAATGACCTTGTGTTGAAGTAAAATAATATCAGCTTGTTCAGTCAGGACCAAATTATTGACATTGTGGACATCATCCCTATAGTTTGTGTAAGTTCTCATTCAGGAGTTTCCCATTATAGCAAAAGCAATGTAAAAAAAATTTTGTAGTTCAGAAATTAAGTACAAATAGCTAAAAAGCCCAGCTAGGATGACTACGTTTTCAAATGACTTGCTTTGTTCAGTAGCATTAGTGTAACTACATTTGTATCATGCAAATGTGGGTCTGCCGTCGGAGAGGGCCCCTGTGGACTGACTGAAATGTTTAAATTGTCCACCATCAATCTACATGAGTTGAGATAAACCCAGGTCCTCAAGCTTGGGATTCTTCATAATATATTATAACGCTGTGTTCTTTTTGGTCAAGACTTCCACTCTATTGCATATCCAGTATTGTGCTTTACTGGACTAGCTTGTACTTTTGTGCAAATGTATTTACACTTTTTTTTATTGTGAAAGGTGGAGGTAATGCGTAGCAAAGTGGCAAGTCACCTGGACTCGTACAGAGCAGATTTGGAGCGGTTTAAGGCCCGATGGGACCAGCTCAAGCCCAAAGATGACATTTTGGAGGCAGGAGACCACTCTGCCTTACTTGAATGTCTTCAGACCATCAAAGATAAACAGCTGGAGTTTCAAGAGTTAGAAGTAGTGCGACACAAACTGCTGTAAGTAGTTTCATCAAAATGTTTTGGATTTTTAGATCTTAGTGACTCATATCTTTTTTGTTTCTTTGTTTTTATAGTGAAGACTGTACTTATTTCAACCTGGAAGCTCCAGATTTGTCATTGGCTGAAGAAACAAAGCAAGATATGGAAGAGCACAGTCAGATGTGGGGTTTGTATGAAGAGTGGCAGGAGGGGTTCTTGGAGAAGGCCAGAGAAGACTGGATAACATTCAGGTGAGCTAGATTTTAAAATTTCTCTGCTGTAAACTGGTGAACTGTGTCGGAACTAACACTTTCTTGTTTTAAAAGGAGTAAAACTTATATTTTCGAGGAGTTCCTCTTTAATTGGCAGGAGAGGCTTCGGAAGCTGGACCAGCCCACTGCTATGTCTGTGAAACTACAAGCAGAAGTCGACAAATACAAGGTGGAACATTCCCTGTGTACACTTGACATTAGTATCTTCAACATGAATCCTAACTGTGTATCATATACTTTTTCATGATCGATGTACTGTATCTAGAACATGGTGCCAGTATTGAAGTATGTCCGTGGTGAACACCTGTCCCAGGACCACTGGTTGGACATGTTCAGAATGTTGGGTCTGCCCAGAGGGACCACACTGGAGAGGCTCACTTTCCAAGACTTTCTCAATGTGGCAAATACCATTGTGGAAAAAGCATTTGAACTGAAGGTAGTTTTAAAAGTAGTTTATGAAAGGTTGTCATGAAAAACACCAGAGGGCAGTAGCACATAAGACATATGATACAGCAGCTGCCTTTAGCCTGATCAATCTTTAATACTGCTGAGTTTGACTTTGCTTTAGTCTTATTGTATCCTAATGAAGGACTGAAAACTTGCAGGATCTGAATAGCCGTGCGCAGGCTGAAGTGACGATCAGAGAAGCACTGAGGGACCTTGATTTGTGGGGAGCAGGTGCAATATTTACTCTGACTGAATACACTGACAGCAGCGGCCGCACTCTCTCCCTGATCAAAGACTGGAAGGACATCGTCAATCAGGTTTGCTGTTGAATTTGTAAATACACAGTAGATGCTAAACTCCCAATTCCAAACATTATTTTGTAGATAATCAATATCCATGAATGAATGAACACAATAATGTTTTGTTTTTTTCTATGAAGGTTGGAGACAACCGCTGTCTTTTGCAGTCTTTAAAAGACTCTCCCTACTATCGTAGTTTCCAAGACAAAGTTAGTTCAAATGTTCATAACGTTTTACTAATTTCTTCAATAGTAGGTTTAATATGAGGCACTTAAAATCACTGACCTAATCTCGTCTACGTAAAGGTCAGTCTGTGGGAGGTTCGTCTGTCAGACCTTGATGAGTATCTGCTAAGTCTAAATGCTATCCAGAGACGATGGGTTTATTTAGAACCAATCTTTGGACGTGGAGCTTTACCTCGGGAAGAGACTCGCTTTAAAAGAGTGGATGAAGATTTCAGGTTTTTAATTTCTTAATTTTTGTTCCTCTTATTACATTAACATAGGTGTTTCACAATAAATCTAACACGAATTCATGTTTACAGATCTATTATGTCAGACATTCAAAGGGACAACAGAGTGGTGTCACTGAGCTCCAGGGCAGGCATCAGAAACTCTCTGGTCACTATACTGGACCAGCTGCAGCGCTGCCAGAAATCTCTTAATGAGTTCTTAGAGGTACAGCTACTTTCTATTCCGTAAGCAGCATTCACTGAACCTTTTCCAAAATGGTTTCAAAATAGTATTTTCTCTGATGCAGGAAAAGCGCTCTGCTTTCCCTCGGTTTTATTTCATTGGAGATGATGATCTTCTGGAGATTCTTGGTCAGGCAACGAACCCCACGGTCATTCAATCACACCTCAAGAAACTCTTTGCAGGTCTGAAGATTATTATCAGTTTAGCCAGCCTTCGCCGCGCAGTGTTTGGTTATAAAATGTGAATCCACTTCCACAGGCATCCACAGTGTTGTATTCGATGAACAGTGCCAGCACATTGTAGCCATGTGCTCTTTGGAGGGTGAAACTGTTCCACTGCAAAATCTGATTCGCATCTCAAGCCTTGTAGAGGTAAAACATATTTTTCAGTCTGACAACTCTATATGTGCCTAAAAATCAATTCTAACAATTGTGTGTATTTACCAAGGGTTGGTTGGGTCAACTGTCAATGGAAATGAAGGAAACTCTGAAGCATCTCTTGTATGAATGTGTCTTAAGTGGGAAAAAAGGACAGGTAGATCCGTCACGCTACCCATCACAGGTACAGTGTATTCTTGCATACCCCTAGGACCTTTCATTTATGCTCCAAGTACCCCCTGCTACGATGGTTTTGTTGATTAGTTAAAAGATGCTAAATACTCTCAAGTTCTCACTCTTTACAGTTTTTTTTTGTTTTTAAGAATAGCTTTTCTTTGAACATAATAATCAAAAACACAATTTATTTTTGATCTGAAATGATTCCAAGTATCCTCTGCTAAGCCCTCGCGTACCCTCAGGGCTCCCCGTACCCCTGGTTGGCAAACACTATTACAAAACACAAATATGAACTTCTTAAGATGGACACACACTAGAGGATTTTTTAGTCAGATTTTTAGTCTGAGGAGGCGTGGCTCAATAAAACCCTTCTCTCATGGCATGATCTGTGGTGGGACTCCTCATGTGTGTGTATGTGTGTCCTCATGTCTGTCCTTAAGTGTGTGTGGTCTGTGCACAGATCATTAGTCTCAAAAGATTTGAAATCCTCTAGTGTGTGGGCACCTTTATTCAAATTCTCATTTGACCAGATGTCATGCAAATCTTCTCGGCTAAACTGCGCTATGCCTGGTACAGATTCTGTGTTTGGCTGAACAAATCCAGTTTACTGAAGACGTGGAAAAAGCTATGAAAGAGCAAAATCTGCAACGACTGGAGCTGGAGCTGAACGCCAAACTGGAACATTACACTACAGTTGACACCAGTTCAACTGACACTTCTAACACAGGTATGATTCAGCCGTTTGGCCATTACATGCAGTTTTACAGGAGCCATTTTAATAGACACTCTTAATTGTCTATGTCTGATAGGTGAGGCTGTAAACTTCTATCAGTACTATTCTGTACTCCATCTTTTTATACTCCTTTGAAAACAGAACATTATAGAGACAGATCCAATGTTTTCTTATTTTTTCATGTGCTTTCCTTTGCAGACGCCAGTGTACTGCAGCTGAAGCTGAAGGCCTTGATCCTGGACATCATTCACAACATAAGCGTGGTGAAGCAGCTGATCCAGGAGGGGGTGACCAATACTAATGCCTGGGCGTGGAAGAAGCAGCTACGATTTTACATGGCTCCGGACAAATGCTGCCACATACAGATGGTGGATGCCCAATTCAGCTATACTTACGAATACCAGGTGGATACAGAACCGCACTTCTTTTCACCGCCATTTGGGGGCAGTGTTTATACGTCCAACAGAATATCTTTTTTCCTCTATGTTCCCCCCATACCTTTTGAATATACACAATTTAATCCTACTCCAGCAATTTCCAAACTCTTAAACTGTATTAATTTTGTTGACATACTTTTATGTGTGTTTCCAAGGGGAATGCTGCAAAGCTGGTGCACACTCCACTGACTGATAAGTGCTACCTGACTCTGACTCAAGCTATGAAAATGGGGCTTGGGGGTAACCCCTATGGGCCAGCTGGAACCGGCAAAACTGAGTCTGTCAAAGCCTTGGGGGGACTGTTTGGGAGGCAGGTGCTGGTGTTCAACTGTGATGAGGTACGGTAGTGCAATATACAGTGAGTTTACAAAGTTTTTAGACCTCTTTCTATTGTATTAGCTGTAGCGCTAGAAGCTGTAGATCTTACACAATATATCCAGGAGCCTTCTAAGGAAAAAGACAAATGGTGAAGGTCTGTGCTTCTCGTTTCAGGGTATTGATGTCAAGTCGATGGGCAGAATCTTTGTGGGTTTGGTGAAGTGTGGCGCATGGGGCTGCTTTGATGAGTTTAACCGATTAGAAGAGGCAGTTTTATCAGCAGTTTCTATGCAAATCCAGGCCATTCAGGATTCTCTGAAACATCACAAGCAAACATGTGAACTGCTTGGAAAAGAGGTACATTTTTACTCTTGTATGCTCTAATAGTTGTTTTCTCAGTCGGGTCATTGGCTTTTTCTTGATTGTATTGTACATTTACAAAGCAGTAAAATCACAAACTGCATTTCTTCTTTTCCCTCTCTAGGTTGAATTGGACCCAAATTCAGGGGTATTCATCACAATGAACCCTGCAGGAAAAGGCTATGGGGGCAGACAGAAGCTTCCAGACAATCTGAAGCAGCTTTTCAGGCCTGTGGCTATGAGCAGGCCAGACAATGAGCTCATCGCTGAGGTCATACTCTACTCCGAGGGCTTTAAGAATGGAGAGGTGCTGGGACGCAAACTGGTGGCAATCTTTAACCTGGCCAGGTAAGATTTTAATGTTTTTTAGAGAAAGTTATTCTGCATGCATCTTATGCATTGCTGAGTAATAATAATTATAATACTTCCCCTTTCACCAGGGAGCTGTTGACTCCACAGCAGCACTATGACTGGGGCCTGCGAGCTCTGAAGACTGTGCTAAAGGCCTGTGGCAGCCTGCTTCAGCAGCAGAGGAAGAACCAAGAAAAGGATAAGAGTAATACAATAAGAAAATGTTTTCTCTGTAGATTTCAGATGAGTTAGTTATTTTGTTAAACCTAAATACCAAGTCACAGATAAACTATTGTGTTGTTATGACAAAAAGTATACACTGCATCTTCCTCTGCTAATATTCATCCTTTTGTTAACTGCATTTCTCTACCTGAGGCAAGAATTTGACACATTAGGCTTGAAAGAGGGCAATTTGTTTCTGTCCAACATCTAACAGATAATGATTTATGATTCAATTCTTTTACATAAGGCACAGCTCACAGATTTACTATACCATTTTATGCTCAACTCACGCAATGAGTCAAGTAGCCTTTTTCATGCGACTGCTCTTGTCCTCTAAACCCTCTAATACGCACCATCAAGTGACATTTAGACTAAATGGCCCAATGCGAAACTTTTTCCTCCCTTGGGCTTTTAACTTGTGTGTACTTTTGTCCTTCTCCATTCTCCCATTTCCCGAGTCTACACTGCCAAAGTTCTGTTGTTTACAGCACTTTACTCACGGCCTCTCCCTCCCCCTGACCTCCTGTTGGCTCTGATACCTGTTAGTCGATGCTCTTCTCATCCTACCATTTTCTCGCTGGTGCCCTCTATTTCCCACCTTCATCTCATGTCGGCGTTTGCAAACTGGTGTCTCCGTCCTCTCTCACATGCTTACAGCCCAGCCGCACACACCCCGGCTCTGTCAAAGAGTCCCTAAGGATTTCTTGTGCCTGTCTCTGTATAGTCTGGCCAAGAGTTTCTCTGTTGTGAAAATCTAGCTGCAGGGAAGACCAGAATCTTTGGAAGAGAGAACAAAAGTATTGACATAGTGATTCGTGACATGCTTTGGTAATTTGCACTTTTGAATTGGGGTTTTTACAAGAGCAAAGTCATAATTAACGGCATTAATTAGCCAGAAGCGCTTTGAAAGAACAGACCAATACTGATCTGAGAATAAAGTCATCCAAAACGTGTCCCTTAGTTCAGTCTAATTGTTTGGGTGTATTGCCATGACTCTATCCCCCTATGGCGTCCTCAGTGCTTTGAGGTCGCATAAAGTGCTAACTAATTAATTCTTCTTGATCATTTGCAGTTCAGGAGAGCAGTCTGGTGGTGCAAGCTTTACGATTGAACACCATGTCCAAACTAACTTTCGCGGATAGCTCGCGATTTGATGCTCTGGTCCGTGATGTCTTCTCTGGAGTGAATTTCAGTGACGTTGAAGATCAAGTCCTTATGCATGCACTTGAGCAGGCTTATAAGGAAGCAAGACTAGAAGTCATACCAAGCCAGGTAAATTAACTTAACACTTGCAAGCAACTGTAAACTACAATTTAGACATTCTCACTCCACTTTTTTGTAGCTAAAGAAAGCGCTGGAACTGAACGAGCAGCTGAGACAGCGTATGGGTGTGGTGATTGTGGGCCCGAGTGGAGCAGGGAAGTCCACACTTTGGAAGATGCTTCGAACAGCTCTTAATAAGACAGGAAAAGTGGTGAGGACTGCCATTTCTCTTGGTTCAAGGTTCAAGGAGTCTATATTATTCCCCGAGGGGCAATTTGATTTGCAACAGCAAGACACATACAGTACATCGAACACACTCAAAGGATAAGAGAAAAATAATACAATACAATCGAATTACAACGGCAACTGGGGTAAAAGATGTGTTAAATCTATTGGTCCTACATTTGGGCACGGTAAATCTGCGGCCAGACGGTAGCATCTTGAACTCGGATGACTTGGGTCTGAGGAAATCTGTCTGGCCCATTAAAAAAAATATATATATACCTTTATTTACATACAAGTATTACAATGTTAAAAAACACATTTAAAATATTACAAAAGGAAACATGAATACTAGGAAGAAAGGTGGGGGCAAAAGCAATTTTTGTACATGTATGTCTGGCCCTTTTTAAGATTTGTGGCCGATAGATGTCTTTCCACAAGTGTGCACAATACCCTGCAAGTGCTTCCTGTTTTTCAAAGAAAGTGCACCAAACAAGCGTATGAACAAAACGTCTGAACAGACTCAATAAGTCACAAATAAAACATGAAAGTCTTTTCAACGTGAAAATTCTGAAGTTTCCGATAAAAATACATGTGCCTGTGAGCTTTAGAACAAAGAGCATCTTGTCATACTTGATGTTATCATCGGTTATTGCAGCTGATCAATTATTGCGTAATGTTCTGTGTACCTTTTAGGTGAAGCAGTACACGATGAATCCCAAAGCCATGCCCAGACAGCAGCTGCTGGGTCATATAGACATGGACACCAGAGAATGGGCTGATGGGGTTCTGACGCACAGTGCCAGGAGTGTGGTCAAAGAGCCACAGGGTAAGCAAGTGATAATTATTACGTAAGGAAGTAGAGCTACTACATCTAATTTAGATGTATTATGAGCTGTCAGATCTTTAAATAATTGATGACTAATTTAGCAAAAGTTTATGCACAGACTCTGCCGCAGGTTTTGAATACATTTTTTATCAAGAAGTCCTTGGTTGGCGTATGCTTTTCTCCTAGTACTTTTTTGGTAGCACTTTAGATTTCAGCCCACAGTCCCATGTCTAGGTACAGGTAACAAGACGGTAATTACACATTAAAGTGCAAGATGTAACAAAGGTGTACAGGATGTAACAAAGGTGTACATGGTGCAACAAAGGTGTGTAAGATGTAACAAAGAGGTAATAAAGGTCACTATTTTTTGTATATACATTTTTTTTTCTCAAAGGTGAAATACAAATCATTGTGTGACTAGCTGACTTATCAAAAAACGAAATAGTCCATCTAACGCTGTAACTCTTGTCCGGTCCAGAGGTGAGCTCCTGGATCGTGTGTGACGGAGACATTGACCCTGAGTGGATCGAGAGTCTTAATTCTGTCCTCGATGATAACCGCTTGTTGACCATGCCCAGTGGAGAGCGAATACAGTTTGGACCCAATGTCAACTTCTTATTTGAAACCCATGACTTGAGCTGCGCTTCGCCGGCCACCATCTCTCGAATGGGCATGATCTTCCTGAGGTCGGTCACTGTTGAATGTTTACAGAGCAGGGTTTGAATCTGCCCTGTCATGCCCTCTTCATTTCTTTTTTCTCAATATTCAGTGATGAGGACATTGATGTGAATGCTTTGCTGAAGTCATGGTTGCACAACCAGCCTGAAGAGTGTCGCAGTAACCTAGAAAACTGGCTTGGAGACTACTTCCATCGAGCTCTCGAATGGGTTAATAAACAGGTACCTCTTTTGTCTTAGTGCTGTAGATGGTGTGCACTAAATTTGAGACTGTACTGCGAGCAGTGTTCGCTGTAGTTTAAAGCCACACTTCAGTTCCTGATAAATCCTTCGTTTTTCATTAGACTGCCTTTGTCGTGGAGACCAGCCTTGTGGGGACTGTGTTCAATGGCCTCTCACACCTTAATGCTGTGACAGAGAGAGCTCAATTCATCATCTGCCTTCTGAGGGGCTTTGGAGGAAACCTGCACCTCAAAACCAGACAGGATTTTGCCAAAGAGGTATCATTTGTTTCATTGAGTTTGCTCTGTTAGACGGCAATAGATGATTTCAAACATATTGCATTACCTATATCTTTTTTCAATGGAGTAATTATCAACAACAAAGCCCCAAAATACACAAATATCATTATTATTTCCTCTTTTGCATCTGGGCATGTAATCAAATGGATTGTCCTGTCTATCTCACCCATTTGAACTGATTAAAGTTTGCTGTTGTGAGACGTTTTTCTGCGTGTTTTTGTAGCTTCTGAGCTGGGCCAGAGAAACGGCTCCAGACATCAAACGACCTCTGGACACGTACTACGACTCTGGCACTGGGCATTTCTCAACTTACAAGTTGCACCGTCCTGATAACCTCACGTTGGAACAGCTGGCCCACACACACAAGCTGCCTGTCATTGAAACTCCAGATATGCAGAGGAGCCTGCACTGCTTCTCCCCCTGGCTCACGGCTCAACGGCGGCAGCCCTTCATGGTGGTGGGGCCAGAGGGCTGTGGCAAGGGGTAATTAAACAACCACATATATGTATGTATAGACCTAGTGAGTAGTGTTTATTTTGACAACAAATATTGAATTAAAGGGACTATACCTGATTTTTTCATAGTAGTGGAATGAAATTTGTTTTTTCTTCCTTATATAGTATATTGCAAATTCCGACATTTGTGGAAATAACACTGTGCATCTAAATATAAAGCATTTATTGCCAAATCCGTGAGTTTGCAGCTACTTTTCTTGCATTTCTATGACTATGACCCTAAAAAGTGACCCCGCCAATTGTGAAATGTGCTTATAAACTCATCTCTATGAAGATACAGGATTTTCGAAAAGTGTTGGGAAAGTTAGGAAAGTGTTTTGACCACAACTATCAATTTATTTTACTCGCTCCCTCTTCCATTATTTGTAATTTTAAAAATATATAATAAAATCAGGTATAGTGCCTTTTAAGATTTAGCTTTTTGCATTTTTATCTATTGAAAAAAATGCTTTTTAGTTTTACTCAAGGTTTATTGGATAAACTATTAATATCATTCTAGACTTAGTTGCAAATTTAGTCATCTAAATCTAGTCAACCAAATATAATGAGGACTTTAGGAGGAGGATATTTTATGGTACAGGCCTCTTTGATAGAAAAGAAATGCATTTAAATTGGAGCTTGGACCTTTTTTTCTCTCAGACTTTCTTTTCTTTATGTTCATCCATGAAAATATCTGCCGATTTAAGTCATCATCAACTACCTTTTGTTTAGTTTAAGCTAAAAACATAAAAACATCTGTTAACACTGTTAGTTAGATGAATTTGGACATATACAAAAGTTTATATTCGCAAATATGTTTTGTTTTGTTCGTGGAGAGCTGTTGCCTCAAAGTAATTGCGTCCAGCCTCAGGGGTTTGGAGAACATGGGGTCACTCAGCTTTGCCTTTTACACTCCAGTTGAGTCGCACGCTTTCTTTCTCTTCTGCGTTCTCATCTTGCATCACTTTATCTGAAAGGTCACTGTGTCAGTCAGGCCCTGGGTTTTGTCTGCTCATTTTTCTGTTACGTCTAATTATTTCCCACACATTTACTGCAATAGACTGAACACACATGCACACTCCGGTAACTTTCCAATTATATTCTGTTTGCGCCCTCGCAAATGTCTGTCTTTGCCATTGGGCTTTTCCAGACAAACAATGACTGCTGGATAAAACTAAAAATAACTTTAGACTGAATCCTTTGTTTGTTGCGAAGTTTTACAGCTCTAAGGAAATAAACATTAAAAAGCAGTCTACATATATAATAAACAGAAATGTTTTCTTATATTTTTAAGTTTAATAACAAGTGCTGTTTCCTTGCCCTAGCATGCTCCTGCGCTACGCCTTCTCCCAGCTGCGGTCCACTCAGGTCGCAGTGGTGCACTGCAGTGCCCAGACATCTTCTCGACATGTTCTACAGAAGCTTGGTCAGACCTGTCTACTGCTCAGCTCTAACACTGGCAGAGTGTTCAGGCCCAAGGACTGTGAAAACCTTGTGTTGTACCTTAAAGACATCAATCTGCCCAAACCTGACAAATGGGGAACCAGCAATCTCATAGCCTTCCTCCAACAGGTACACAACACTGGACAAGTGGGAACAGTGAATAGAAACAGGACTAATATTTATTTCTCTTGTAGGTATTGACATATAAAGGATTTTATGATGAAAATCTGGAATGGGTCAGTCTTGAAAACATCCAGGTCGTAGCCTCAATGTCAACAGGGAGTGCTGTTGGGAGCCATTCTCTCACCTCACGTTTTTCATCAATAGTACGCATCTGCACCATAGAGTAAGTCTGCATTGATTATCCCTGTCAATATACAGTCTTTGAGTTTTGTCCTCTAAAAACTTTGAATTTTGGCTTCAGCTATCCAGACAGGGAACAGTTACAAACCATCTACTCAGCGTATTTGCAGCCAGTTCTCCTGCATAGCCTGGGTAGCCAGACAGAGTGGGCCAGCACCGGGAGAATTCACCAGCTGTCTGGCTCTCTGGTGCAACTTTATGAACAGGTATTCATCCATCGGGAGAAGGCTTTATTTTGTAATAAGAAAACCTTATCTGTTTTTCATTTTAATTCAGGTCAAAGCGAAATTCACAGTTGACGACCACAGCCATTATCTGTTCACTCCCTGTATTCTCACCGAGTGGGTTCTTAGTCTTCTGCGCTATGACCTTACTGCAGGTAATTTCACTAGTGTTGCATTTTTCTTTTCGAATTTTTTCTGTGTTTACACCTAGGAAACCTGTATGCCTCAATCCAGTAGATACATTCAATGTTGCTGCTTTTGAGGGACCTGAATAATAAATAGCTCTCATCAATGTTCATGCTAGAGTCACTATGGCAGCTCCAGATGGCTGGATTCCTTCATCTGACCTTTTTTTCATGACCTTTCTAATTCTCACCTTTTCTCCTGATTCCCTGATTCCCTGTGTCTCAGCCTCCTCTTCCATTCTCTGTGTCACTTGTCAGTCTCTCTTTTATCATCCTGTCCCTCCACCTTCCTGTTCCTGCTGTGAGAATGACTTCACTTGTATATTTTAATTAAACACCTTAGTGGATCTGCTGCTATTTTCCAGTCTCATAATTTTAACCTGCTACTTCTTTCCCTCTTGCTTTCTGCTTAACATGTCTTGGTATGTAAAATTTCAATCCTTATTCACTACATTGGCAATATATTTAAGCTTTTTTGTTGATGTTTTTTTCAAATATGTGAATTAGGGACGTCGAGATTAAGTTATAAAAGGTTAAATGATTCGTTCTTATCCATCCTCACATGTCCAAGTCTAGGTGAAAGTTTAATTCTCAGGATAATTGTGTAACGTTGCCAAAGGAAGTGTCCCAAAAGAACCATGTGCAGTGCTTTATGTCATGGTAAAAACAAAAGGTAAACTGAGCTGCTGTTATTTAGGTTTGTTCAAATGTTTAGATCGCTCTTTTGTACTTCTAGTGAATCCATGAGAACAGATCAGAGAGGGAATATCTTATTATAAAATATATTTAACTTAAGGGTTAAAGCATAAAGATAAACGACAACAGTCTGAATGTTCAATTAAAGGTTTTAAATTAATACAACCGTATATAAGTACATAAACTATGTCTATGTGTTTTCTTCGTTAATTTTGATATTTGTGAATAATCATATAATGGCAATGCTCTTGTGATTCTAAATTAATCGTGACATCCCTAATCTGAATGCAATCTTTTGACAGTGGATTAAGGAGGTTTCATTATTTAATGTTCTATTGTGGAACAGTTTGATACTAAATTACTATAAAGAATTTTCTCTTTGTAAAATATCGATTACTTTTGAAAAATTCCAAAAAGTATAGACAAAACATGGAAAAAGATAAAAAACTAAAATTTCTTGGTGACATAATCCAAACCCTATAGAACTGCAAACATTATTAAAAACAAAAGATGAGATAAAAAAAGGAGTATTAATCTTCGGTAATATACATAAAAGCTTCCTAAGCCCACTGTAACTATTGTATCCACTGACCTTCTTTACCATGTTATCAACAGTATGTTCTATGTTTTCCTTTTTCCCTCACAGCTCAATCGAATGTGACAGACAGCGTCTTGGAGGTGGTGGCGTATGAAGCCAGGAGGCTTTTCAGAGACAGACTTGTTTCCTCCAAAGATCACCACACCTTTGATAATATTCTTTCGTCGATCATACGTGGAGACTGGGGCTCTGATGCTATTGACAATATGACAGGTAGAGAACTACTATGGATGTCAGTGTTCTGAATATTCTGAAATGTTTTCGGCGGGTTTGCTAAGCTCCCGTGTTGCTCAAGTCACAAGGGCGGCTAGTCCGGGGCATAGTATTCAGACTCTTATCCTGTTCAGAGATATCTTACTCACTCTTTATGCCAAAAGGCTATTCTGTTAGAGGTGGGCAATATGGCAAAAAAAAAAAGTGAGGTTGAGTATGTCAGAGCTGGAAAAACAGAAGAAGACCTTAATGTTATGGCCAACTTCCCCAAATGATTAAACATTTGAATTTGTATCTAAATCCAATTTATTTCATCAGGGACAATGCACAAAAGACATTAGTCTAAGAAAAGAAAAGACGCCATTGCCTAGTTATACCAAAAAAAGCAATTTTCCACCCACAGTCCCTGGACAGGTTGATGCTATACTTAAAAAAGTACATAAAAAATATGAAAATTCATACACAAAGAAACAATCATTATTTCACTCACATCTTTAAAACCAGACCCACTTCAGGAAACTATCAAATAGGGATGGTCCGATATGAAAATTTTCTGCCGATATCGATATCCGATATTTCCCTCGCTGCTGTGGCCGATATTCGATATTTGCCGATATTAATATCAACATTTAAAATCAATAGCAAGACCCACTGATGTCGAGTAAAGTTCCTAAATTCATCATTGGAAAAATTGATAATGCAATATGACTTTGGCTGGTTACAATGGTTCACTCAGATTTCTTTTGAGACTGTGATGGTTATTGAAATCCTGCTTCCTCTTGGGGACATTTTTAGTGAATTTGTGTTGGAGATTATTTATAAAGCGTTATAATTTCAGCACATTTGAATAAACTGTTGCCCCAGTCAGATCAAATGCCTATCTCTGCTGTTGAAAAGGCAGTTAACATGGAAAAATCCCCCACCGATATTTTTTTCCCAATCAGACCGATACCGATATTTGAAAAATAGGCAAATATCTGCCGATATATCTGCGGCACCGATATATCTGCCCATCCCTTCTATCAAACATTCAGGGTTAGTCAGGCGTGTAAACATGCTATAATTTCATTTGGAGGAGTGTTCCAAAGGATTGTGGCTTTATAAGACAATGATTGTCCTCCAAATGTGGCTTTGCATCTTTACATCCTGCACTCTTCTCTGTCTCGTCTAAATATATTTAATTACATTGTTTACTTGTTTATTGAGTAACTTTGGTTAACACGCTAGATGCACTTATGTGTTTA
>OMNZ01108738.1:0-10478 GCA_900303255.1 Lesueurigobius sanzi
CACATCCCCACCACAGTTTACATCAATTCATCGGGTTTTATCCTTTTACACATTGATAATATTCTTTAAAATGACATGGCCCAAAACCAGCCACCCCTCTCTCACGCCCCACTTCTATGTTCCCATCAGGAGCCCTTTTCACGAGGGACCACTTGGAAGACAGTTGCAGAGGGTAAGCTCTACCTGTATACCTTGCCATTATTCACCATTTTGCCACCACCTCTAATTACTCTGCTTCCTGTATCTTTAAGCGCGGCTGACCCTGCCCAAGCCGACGCCCTGCAAAACCTTTTTTTGTACATTTCCTATATAATAAAATTGTCTATAAATTGTCCATCTGGTTTATTCCCTTCACCATAGCGAGTGACAGCATCTCAACTGTCACAGTTAGCATTAGCTTAAACTGCTGACTCTGCACTTTACACAATCGCCCAGAGATTCAAAACGGGACTAGATAAAAACTTTTTTTTTCTCTGAAAACTTAGTTTTTAATCATGAAAATGTGTCATTGGTCAGCGGCCATCTTGTTTTGTGTTTACATAGAACATGGAGGGCAAAAGTATGGAGTAACATTTTGTGTCAAAAATGAGCACAACTATGGGGTTACAACATTTCTGTTGTTTTTTTCCTCAAAAATACAAATACCCTGTATATGGACATAAAGAAGGATTTCACATAGAAGGTCAGGTTTATAGCCTTCTATGTTTATAGAAGCATTTTAGTGGAATAATAATTAAAAAAGTGCTATGAGCGCCTACATTCTTTTTTATGATTTTTGTCAAAAATAAACATTTCTACAGTAACTATAGCCTTTATCTTCCATCTCCTGGGCCAGGTCTAACCACAAAACATTGTTCTTGTCCACAGCCATAGTCACTGATGTTTTGAATATAGGGAAAGAGTGAGGTGAGAGCCCAATTTCTTTGTTGTTTTTCTGCTTCTATCATGATTACTTCATTGATATGACCAGTGTTGGGGAGAATACTTTGAAATTGTATTCCGTTACAGAATACTGAATACTTGTCTAAAATGTATTTTGTAACGTATTCAGTTACTTTGCCCAGTCAGTGTACTGTATTCTGAATACTTAAACTACTTTCACCTTCATGTGTATTATATTTTTGTATAAATATGGTGAAAGATTTAAAATACTGTATGTAGCACTTTTACGCCAACTGTTGTCTGTCTTTTCTTTCTTTCTTTTTTCCTTCTCTCTCTTCCTCCCTCTCTCTCTGTCTCTCTTCTTTCACCCTCTCTCCTCTCCTCTCTCTCTGTCTCTCTTCTTTCACCCTCTCTCCTCTCCTCTCTCTCTCTCCCCTTCCTCTCCCTCTTCTTTTTCTCTCTCCCTCCCTCGCTCTCTTCTTTCTTTCTCTCTCTCTCTATCTCTGTCTCTCCTTTTTCTCTCTTTCCTTCTTCCTCTCTCTCTCTGTCCTTCCCTCTCCCTCTCTCCTTTCTCTTGCTCTTCTTCCTCTCCCTCCCCCCCCCTCTGTCTCTCTCCTTCCTCTCTCCCTCTCTGTATTCCTTTGGTATTTGAAAAGTAACTGTATTCGAAATACAATTAAATGAGAGAGTATTTGTACCTGAATATAGTTACTGAATACGTATTTTACATACATGTATTTAGTTACTCCCCAACACTGGATATGACTCTAATACAGCATTCAGATGATACTAGTTCAATTTGTTGTAAAAAAGGGTGAATTAGCAGCCTCATAGTGCTCATCCGTCAGCCCGGTCTCTCCCATGTTTTTTATTAATCTTCCTACTTCAAACCTGTTCCCGCTGCAGATACCGTTCCCCCTAAAGGCTCCTGTGTCTTTCATGTGCGATCAGCTCTTTCATTTATCCCCGCACTTCCTCCGGGGGGCGCTGTGGAGCCTGACGAGGGCCGGGGGAGGAGTGTGTGTGTGTGTGAGCGTGTGGAAGTGGGAAGAGGAGAGCGGGGAGGAGACGCAGTAATCAGCGGTTGACAGATGGAGAGGCGCCCGAGGGATTCCAGTTCGACTTTGAGATCGTACAAATGTGGACGGAACAAAGGAGAGAGGAGACCGAGGTAAAGGCGAGGAGTTTGATGGCTTTGAGAAGGACTGATTCTCTTTTCAGAAGCAGTTATGCCATCGATTTTACTCTAAATCAACTTTTTGAGCGTTAAATCATGCCATAATGTTGTTCCTTGTTTCAAAGCACACCTGGTAAAACAAAAGACAAACACATACAAACAACGAAAACAGGAGGAATCTCAAACATCCAGGGAGATAACGTTTACTAAAATGAGTGCTATATGCCAGTGCACAGGTGTTTAATAACAGACTTCACAGCCATTCATCCACACTCCCTGAACCCCCAAAAGCCACCTGGATTTAAGGGGAGGCACTGCAGGCAAGACTCATTTTTTTCAATTTGGAGGTTTTGGGCCAGCATTTTCTCTTAGCATATAAACTTTCACCTGGAAACAAATAAATGACCTAATCTTTACAATATGGAGTGTAATTTTTGCACTTATTCAACATTTCTCCAAAGAACTATATGGGAAATTGTAACTTCAATGATAGTTTTCTCAAATCTCCACTTTAGTAACTCCTACAGGCGCCAAAGACTTATGACTTTGTGTTGTCAGGAACCAAAGAATCAATACATTTACACAGAGCTTTGTTGCCTGAATAAGATGAATACCCACATTGTTACTGCCACCTGATCATTTCAAAGCTCAAATGACCTTTTATGCAACACATGTCTATCAGTTATTCATATTTGACCGATTTAAAGAGTTTCATCCCTGTCTTTGCACACTCTGCTGACGACAGTGGTGATTTGTTGTTGTTAAGTTGTAAAATATGACAAAGTTTCCAAAGTTATTCCTAAAAACATAAGGCAGGACCTTTAAAAGCTGCCTGCCACTGTTTTGTTTCACCTCTGCAGTAAAACCAGGGAAAGCAGATGGCGGAGTCAGTGAAGAGGCTGAGAGCTGTGATTTCTCCAGACGAAGAGGCAACCACCGATAAACTCCATCTCCATCTGCCCCCGAGCAACAAGGGCCAGACTACGCAGAGAGTGGCCCGGATGATCGAGAATCTACACATCCAGTCCCTCCTTGCTCTCTGTGTGGAATAGAGAGTGTGACCGACTCTGTGGACTCTTTCAGAAACCAGCTTCAGACAGTTTTGTTTATTTGGAATAGTGCTGCTTCTTTATTTCTGGGTACTTGTTTCACAGAATGTAACTATTTTAACTATATTATAACTAATATTGGTGTCAGTAGTGAACCCCCCTCTCCCCTGCCACGCCCCTAACTCCACCTCCACACACTGCCCTGATGATGCTTTCCAATGTAAGGGGAAAACATACAGTTGTGCTCAAAATTTTACATTCTGTCAGGGAATGTGAACTTTTTAGCACAACTGTATGTTTTGCAAGGCCTTTGTCAGGATGATTTGTTTTCTTGGATATTTTTTCTTTGGGAACAGCCACATTCAAGTCAGTTTTACACATTTGCAACCGAAGAACAGTCTTTAATGCTGTCGAGCTGTTTTGTTAATGATTCCAACTTCATGCGGCTTATTTCACGCTTAATCAACAACAATTTGTGAGAAGATTGAGGACTTTTTCAAATCTATTCACTCACTAACATGCGTGTAGTGGAAAGCCCAGGTGTAAGCGCTGTGCTGGGGGGCATGGGACTGACCTGGCCTGGTGTTCTCGATGAAGCCGTGCTTGGGCGGACTGAGCAGCCACACCAGCAGCTCGGAGCCAGGAGTGTCCAGGTCTGAGACAGAGATGTGGGCGGAGGACAGCTGCACCCGGCCCCCCTCCTCCACCTGCACAGACCAATCACACGCCGTTTAACGCAGGAGGAAAGGCACATGTCAGGGATTATCTGAACAGTGTTGTGTACAGATGAAGTATTCAGATGCAGAGTCGGGGATTGAACTTCAATATGACTTTATGCTTTAAACAGACTCAAAGCATTTCCCCTGCATCATCCACACTCTGTATTGTTAACTATGCACCTTTTAGCCACTTTTAATTTATGTTGATGTGTGATCTGTGGATTGTGATTTGTAGATTTAGTAAAAAATATTATACTGCAAACCAGTAGTGCTTTTGCAAATACAGTTATGCAATATACAGTTGTGCTCATTAGTTTACATACACTGGCAGAATATTTCAGAGAATATGAATGATAACACACTCTTGGTTATGGGTTGTGCACAGCCATTTATTGTCAAAAAAGTTTACTCTTTTCAAATCTTAATGAAAACAGAAACTAGCCAAATGTCCCTGATCTAAAGTTCACACATTGTGCATCTTGAAACAAACACCACTTTTAGAAATAGAAATAGAAAATAGAAATACTTTATTGATCCACATGGGAAATTCATCAATTGCTGCAGCTCCAATAAATAGTATAGCATTAAAAAACATCAATAACATTAAAACACCACCAATAATAAAACAATACTAAAGTGCTACTGGGACCATAAAAATACAATTGTAAATTTCAAGTTGATGTGCAAATAGTAAGGATCTTTCAAAGAGAGGAGTTGTACAGTCTGATGGCTGTTGGGAGGAAAGAGCTCCTGTAGCGCTCTGTGGAGCATCTGGGCAGGAGCAGTCTGTCACTGAACGTGCTCCTCAGACCCTCCAGAGTGCTGTACAGAGGGTGAAGAGAGTTCCCCAAGATGGATCTGATCTTCCCCAAGATCCTCCTGTCCATAACGGTGGTAAGGGAGTCCATCTGTTCCCCCACAACATCCCCAGCCTTCCGGATGAGTTTGTTGAGCCTGTTACGGTCAGAGAGTCCTGTATTTGTGGGCTTTTCTTTGCATCTGAACTATTTTCCTGGCAGCTGTACATGTTAGATCAGGAACATTTGGGTAGTGCATAATGAACACACGAGACACCACTCCGGATTGTCGCCTTGGGCTAATTTCCATCCGTTGTCCCACACTCACAAACACACTCTGATTCATCCTGACCTAACGTACATGTTTTTAGTGGAAGGGGAAACCGGAGGAAACCTACGCAGAGGCGAGGACAACATGCAAACTCCACACAGAAAGGACTCTGGATCGAACCCGAGACCTTCTAGCTGTGAAGCACGAGCGCTAACCACAGCGCAACCGTGCCACAGATTTTGTGTTATCATTCATATTCTCTGAAAAATGGCCAAACAAAAAAAAAAAATCAATATTCCTTGTACGAAGCCCTGAAAGTGACATTCAAGGGAAAAAAAGAGAGAAAAAAAATTCTGAGAAGCAATCATGGAGGAGGACTTGGTAGAGTTTCTGTGTTCAAGAAGAAGTTACATGGACATGCAAATGGACAAGGTGTATATTATTCATTTTTGAACGAAATATAGCCTACACTACAATATTGTACAATGTCTCAGCACAGTCTGCACTGAATAAGAGTCTGTATGTCTTTGTATCTTAAAATAGAATTATTAGTATAACAGAACGCAGATCCTGAGTTATTAAAGGGACTCTACAGAAGTTAAAATTTAAAAAATAATATATTTTCCACCCCCTACATGCTCCAGCAATGTCCCACGCTGTACTGTGAGCCCACACCTATCCCACTCAATTGCCGCTATAACCCTGCACTGTCACTCTAAAGTTGCGTGTTCGGGCCGAGGCAGCAGTCATTCACCAGCTTAACATGGAGACTGCAGTTACGCAGACGGCCAGAGGTGGCAGTCACGAGTATGGAAATGGACAACCTCCGTTGAGTCCCTTTAAGGAGTTTCTCAGGATTTTTGTCACCTAGAGGGCTAAGCACTTTTCAGACATTTAAGTCATGTTTTTTAATTTCTTCCACAAAGTCCAAGATGTCAGGGAAAAAACAACATCAATAAACTGAAACTGAAACCTTTAAGCTGACAAAAGTGCCAATGTTTTCCCTTTCGCTGGAAACAGATCTGAACAAAGAATCCATCTCAAAAGGCTTGGGCCGATGCGTTCAAGCTCCAGCTGTGGAATCAGGTGGCATTTACCAACAAAAACAACCATTATTGATACTAATTAACATCACGACGACTGCTGCTTCACTTACAAATACAAGAAACATTTTAAAAACTAAATATTGCAGCGCTTTAGTGTTTTACTGTTGAGCCGTGTTCTGAGACTCGGCTGTGATTGGCTAAACAGTGTTTGCTTGATCCCATCAGCAGCATCCAAAGCCCTTCTAGATTCTTATCACTGTGCTGATGTTATCTGTAACGTCACTCTGGCTTTTGCAGATCAGTGGCACAGATAAGGACATATCTAGCTCTCCAGTGTCCCACCTGAATGCCGGAGAGCACAGTGACCTCCGGGGGGCGCCGCGGGGTGGAGCTGATGGTGACGGTGCACATCTGGTTGTCGAGGCGATTGTTGTCTCCGTCGTAAACCGTGAAGTGGAAGATGTCGGTGATGGGCTGGCTCCCGGTCTCCACAGACGTGATGTACCTGAGAAAGAGACAGAGAAATGTCAGTCTGAAGGAGGGACACAGCAGGTGGATTTGCATACAGTGGTCAATTTAGAGGTGTTTGTCTCATTTTGAACTTTGTCGTCTTAGTTTCAATGTCAAAGTCGAAAAAAGACCAAACTCTGTTGTCAACTGTTGAGTTGCGCATCAGACTTGACCAAGAAGTCACTCCAACATGTTTCCCACTTGTATCCATTGACAAATAGTTAGATACAGTTGTGGCCATGCATTTCATAGAATATGAATGAAGCAAAGATTCTTCAGTCTTCAACTGTACTCTGTAGTTGAAGTGTAGGACGTTTCGCTCTTCATCCAAAAAGCTTTGTCAGAAAATGAGTAGAGTTGACATGCTCATGAAGGTACAGTGGGGAAAAAAAGCATTTAGTCAGCCACAATTGTGCAAGTTCTCCCACTTAAAAAGATGAGAGGCCTGTAATTTTCATCATCGATACACCTCAACTATGAGAGACAAAATGTGAAAAATGCTTCTTAGGAAGCCACTCCTTCGTTGCCCGGGCGGTGTGTTTGGGATTATTGTCATGCTGAAAGACCCAGCCACGTTTCATCTTCAATGCCTTTGCTGAGTTTGCTCACTCAAAATCTCACCATACATGGCCCCATTCATTATTTTCTTTACACGGATCAGTTGTCCTGTCTGGCACTGTAGGATTTGAGTCCCTGGCGGCATAGTGTGTTTCTGATGGTAGCCTTTGGTACTTTGGTCCCAGGTCTCTGCAGGTCATTCACTAGGTTCCCCCGTGTGGTTCTGGGATTTTTACTCGCCGTTCTTGTGATCATTTTGACCCCAGGGGGTGAGATCTTGCATGGAGCCCCAGATCGAGGGAGATTATCAGTGGTCTTGTAGGTCTTCCATTTTCTAATAATTGTCCCACAGTTGATTTCTTCACACCAAGCTGCTTACCTGTTGCAGATTCAGTCTTCCCAGCCTGGTGCAGGTCTACAATTTTGTTTCTGGTGTCCTTTGACAGCTCTTTGGTCTTGGCCATAGTGGAGTTTGGAGTGTGACTGTTTGAGGTTGTGGACAGGTGTTTTTTTATACTGATAACAAGTTCAAACAGGTGCCATTAATACAGGTAGCAAGTGGAGGACAGAGGAGCCTCTTAAAGAAGAAGTTACAGCTCTGTGAGAGCCAGAAATCTTGCTTGTTTGTAGGTGACCAAATACTCATTTTCCACCATATTTGCAAATAAATTCTTAAAAAATCAATGTGATTTTCTGGATTTTTTTTTTCTCATTTTGTCTCTCATAGTTGAGGTCTACCTATGATGAACATTACAGGCCTCTCTCATCTTTTTAAGTAGGAGAACTTGCACAATTGTGGCTGACTAAATATTTTTTTCCCCACTGTATGTAATACATGGAGGTATGTAATACATGAAGGTATGAACTACATGGAGGAAGTCAGGCTGGCGCGGCAGGCTACAAAACTAGACAAAAATCTTGAAATGGACCACTATGTGAAAAGAACTGTCTCACCCTTTAAAGCAATAAGAAAAGAAAGGCTAAGGATTACAAACAAAACAACAACAAAAATATGGATCTACAGTGGTAAAATATGTTGCTATGAGAAGAATTCAAATGCAGATTATTCAAATCACGTTGTGAGCCAGTCTTAACCCATTTTTAAGCATATAGTTAAAGTTCTGAAAATTCTGAGGTTTTGCATTCCGACCTTGCGCTTATTCTCTTTTGGCTGAAGTTAAATCGTCTTCTCTTGTGTTTTGTTTGAGGGAAAGACTTTGTAAATATTTGGAGATTGAACGCTTCCTCGCAGACAGAGGGACGTGATGTTGGTTGGAAAAACACCGAGGATTATTCAGGGATTAGTCTGATGAAGGAGACGGAGCACGAGGGAACGCTCGGCTGTTTCACTGAAACAATTCAGCAGCAGCGTCGAGTCTGATTTCATTGTTCCCTCTTCTGTAATAAGGAGGAGACAATGGGACTTTACTGAACAAAGGCCGAACCATAATTCAACCATCCCTTTTTGCAAGAGTTTACATTCCGCGACTGGTCTAAAAAGTACCTCAATGGGTCAAAATATGATTATGTGCAGGACAGGGTTGAATCTGGACAGCTAACATATCCATTCCCAATGCGAGACGCTGCAGGTGAATAGGGAAAAAAGTTAAATTGAGCGATATCAATTTGAAACTTTTGTCATATATTATTGACATAAATATGAGAAAAAAATGTATTGCCAGTTTTCCACCATTTATGATCAAAATAATGGATAGAGCAGGTTTATGGTTTTATTTTGTTGATATATTATTAGTCACAAAGATTTGTTCAGAAGGGTTTCTGGATCTTGATTAGTTATTAGTTATTAGTGAATAATTCAAATTTTGTCTTATTTTTTGAAGGTTCAAAACTCAATAAATCAGGCAGGAATTAAATAATCTTTCCAGAAAAACCTTGTATTGTTAAGTCCAAGACTGGAAAGTTTGGAGTCTGTACTGTGGGAGCTACCAAAGTGGAGTGAAATAAAAATGTAATTTGGAGAAAGACTGTTTTGTAATGTCTGCTCATGTGCGTGTATATCTTCTGTGTTTTTTCTGCTGGCATTTCTCAGAAAGGAAATGACCATATATGGATTACAGAGCCTTGTTGGTCGCGTTACACTTGGCCACATGGACCAAATGTCAATATTTGTGAATGGATACACGTGGGAACACGGCAGAGCACGGCCATGTTGGAGTGATAAAGTCTGACGTGTAACTCGACAAAACAACATAAAATAAACATGGTAAAAGTAAAAGTTTGGTGTATATTTATTTTGACATCAAAACAATATTAACCCTTCTGGGTCCATGAGCATTTTTTGTATTATTTTTGCCTGGTATTTTTTTGTTTTATTGCTTCTGAAACACCTCCTCATGGTGCACCATCAAGTGCTTGGACTCTTTATTCTCAGATCAAATTGAATTAGTATCTTCTGAATGCTGTAGTCGGGTCATATCAATGAAACAATCATGATAGAAGCAGAAAAACAAAAACAAATATTTAATTGAAATTGAATATTGAACTTGTCACCTCACTCTAAAACATCAATGAATAAGGCTGTGGAACAATGTTTTGTGGTTAGACCTGGCCCAGGAGATGGAAAATAAAGGCTGCAGTTACTGTAGAAATGTTTATTTGACAAAAATCACAAAATAATCTAGGCAGTCATTGCACTTTTATAAGGTAAGGTAAGGTATACTTTATTGATCTCACAATGGAGAAATTGGTCTCTGCATTTAACCCATCCTTCGATGCTGCTGGGGCAATCCGTCAGGAGCAGTGGGCAGCCGTGTTAATGGCCCCGGGAATCGAACCCGGGACCTTCTAGCTGTGAAGCGCAAGCGCTAACCACTGCGCTACCATGCCACCAATTCTTATTCCACTAATATATGCTAATATAAGCTAATTTTTTAGACAAAAACTTTTGTCTAAAAAACTTTTTTTATGACGATTAAAGCTCACCTCGCGATTATCGTAATTGACCTTTTTCAATATCTAGATTTGATTAAAATTCGATTAATTGCCCAGCCCTATGCACAATGACAATACGTGAGATCTGAGAAGGAGAACTGTCCACAGGCTGTCGCTGCAGCGTCTGCCCCTCCCTCTCTGTCCCTCGTAATCCGTAAAACCGTCTCATTATCGCCTCATGTTTAGGTAAATCTCATCAGTAAGTAACTTTGCATTGGCCTTTTATGGTGAAACGGGGCTGTGCAGAGGGCGTGTTGTGAGGAGGGCCATGTGCACAAAGGTCTGGGATTAATGAGGAGAAGAATGCTGCAGCTGTGTGTTCTCGGGCGTATGGAGCGTTTTATAAATCCCAATATTTTTCTTTGTACGTGAAGTTTGTGTTTTGTTCGTACAAACTCTTTCAGTTCGTAGCTACGTTCAGTTTTATAAATGAGGCCCCAGGTTCCTCCATCATGGTGACTCGCGGCCTGTACCTGATGCGTTGTTTGCTGATGTCGTCCATGCTGAAGGAGGAGTA
>OMNZ01108742.1:11892-31708 GCA_900303255.1 Lesueurigobius sanzi
TATATATATATATATATATATATATATATATATATATGAAGAGTTAATTTGCAAAAGCAGATATCTCCGTTTTGAATTCTTTGCCAAATTGTTCTAGATTTTGATCACCTTACTCTACAGGTGACTCAAGTAAAACTAAAGTTGAATCAATTTAATGAAGAACAAGTGACTTTATATGCCTGATCCACTAATATAGGTCTGGTTATTAAAAAACAAGCTACACAAAGGGAAAATCACAAGCAAATGTTGATTTTTGTAAATGGCTCTTATCTGTTTTTGCAAACAAACATCATATATAGAGACACATGTCATGTCGAAGGTGCAAATCATCAAGAAAGCCCAGTCACTTCCAAATATGGCAGTCAACTATGAGAGGAATTTCGTTTGCAGATCCTACCTGTGATCATGAGGGAACTTGGACCACCACTGTTGGCAGGTCAGACCGCTCTTTGTTGTGAAGACTTTGCCCCTGTAGTCCTCACCTTGTCCCACGATGCATTTTCTTACATACACTTAACAGAGAAGCAGCCATTTAACAAGTTATTAAAATGGAAAAACAAAAAAAACAGTATATATACAAAAATGACTGGAAAAGCTGAACCTTTCTTCTCATAGAGGTCACAGTTGACGTTCCTCTTCACCTCTGCATTACTCCCGTCTCCGACCCACGGCAGGTGTTTACAGGTGACAGTTGGGCGGCTCTCGTAGTTGAAAGCTCTAAATAAGAGTCATAATCAATTAGAATACACTTTGCTTTAGAACTCCCCCATTGTCTGTGCAATAGACTGCCATTTGGATAATAATGTACAGTAGAGTAGTTCCTGACTCTCATTTTAACTATGATAACTACTCCCTCCTCAAGCCGCCACCTTATTGTGGTGGAGGGGTTTGATCACCTGAATGATCCTAGGAGCTCTGTTGTCTGGGGCATTATGCTCCTGGTAGGGTCGCCCAGGGCAAACAGGTCCTAGGGGACGGGTCAGACCAAGCGCGGTTCAGAAGCCCTTTATGATCAAACCATCAAGACCAGTTACGTCACCCAGAGGAGTGTCGTGAGGCCGTCCTCCCGTGGACCCACCACCTGCAGGAGGAGCCATAAGGGACTGGTGCAATGTGAGCCCCGCGACCCGGCAACAGATAAGCGGAAGAAAATGGATGGATGGATGGACTACTACTAAAATAACCAATTTGCAGCTACTTGGTAACAAATTTTAAATTCCTGACCACTGTCTCATCTTAGTGGTCAGAAATCAGATCATGGAGTCATTGATTTTATCTCTTGGTGCGACAGTAACTAAAAGAAACAAAACAAAAGAACGTGTGTTTGATTTTAGAAGGAAAAAAGGTTAGGTGTCTGAGACTATTGTACATAATGAATGTGTGTCTCTTACAAATATTGTGGCATTTTTTTGACAATCATTCAGCTAAAATTTGATGTCAACCCAGCTACGTAGAATTTACGGTCTACATAAATAAAATAATTTTTTAGTCAGGCCCAGGGCTTGGTACCGTTAAACGATATCAGTACGGTATTGAAATTGTCTTTTAGATACAAATGGTGTAGAAAAAATATAACGCCTGGTGGGTCCTGAGACAGCACGAAAGAAAGTTACCTTTATTATTTATTTTATATAGTTCTAGATGACCAATAATTCAGTATAGATAACGAAAAAAGTATTGTTCAGGTACCAATATCATAAACCAAGTATAGTTTTAAAGAATGGTAGCCAGCTCTAATCAGCCCCACAATTCTCTCACAGTTCTATGAAGCATTTATCGAGAGCCTGTTGTGCTTCTTATTTATTTGCTAGTTCAAAAACTTTCACTTGGACAAGAACAGTCTAAATAGTTATGAAAACTAAAATGACTGGAGTTCAGCTAAAGGACTTGTAACCAGCAGATCACTGGGAAAGCCATCACAATTCGAGCTTCACCAGAGCATGTCCTCAATGGTGAATTTTCCTTACTGCCTTCAGGGCGTCGTTATGCCTTTCCACGTGGTAAAACAAACGTGACTTGAAATGTTTCATTGCTACTGCTATCCGAATCCTAAACAGTCATTTTTGATTGTAATATGCATGTTACTCAGGATTCTTACAGTGTAATTTGTGAGTGAGCCCCACTTGTTTGTTTGTTTGTTATGTGACTCTTTATTGGGATATATTATTTTAGTGAGAATTTTTCACCATCAACTAGATCCACACTTTCTCATCTTGCTGGATTTCAGTTGACCAATGCAAATTCGTTTCATGTTTGGATAAATACAGCTAAATAAATTAATATTGCCATCAGATTTATCATTCATTTAAAAAAAGAAAAGAAAAGGTTGAGACCAAGTTGAGACCTTCTCCAATTGGCTGCTCTGAAGTGGCAGGAAGTGAACTTGCTCAGCTATCCGCCGCCTGCTGAGCTAAAAGTCCTTGTCGTCACCACCTCGGGAAAGATCTATACATTATTAAAATTGTAGAGTTATAATTGCCGATGACCAGAATAATAATGACTACACGACTTTGTTTCTTCTTCGCTCTCTTTTAATCTAAGTCTTTATTAATAAAACATCTTTCTGATCTCTTCTTTTTGTATACTCATCTCCTTTGTTATTCTAGACCAGGGGTTTTCAAGTGGTTCTGCCCCAGGGACCACCATTCAGAATAAGCAGTAGTCTGTGGCCCACTGTGTTTGCATGTGTGCAATACAGGCCTATTTTTTTGTATAAAAGAGGGCTATATACTTTATTTTACAACGCTTTGTGTCTCAAATGTTTAAAATAACATAAGTAGAGTTATTAAAAGACATAACTTGGTATTCATGAATATTCAATATGCAGCAGCTGTAGTTTATTTTTAGTAGTTAAACTGGATAGCAAGTCACGGACCACCAGCAGTACTGCCACGGACCACAAGGGGGCCACGGACCACCTGTTGAAAACCCCTGTTCTAGACTGTCAATCTATTCTGAACCTCTTCTGCCTTCATCTGAATATGCCCAACGTGCAAAAAATACTCATACACCAAGAGGTGGGGGATATCAACAAAAATGAATATCTCGATATTTAGTGGGACTGTCTTGATAACAATAATCAAACAATATTTATTGCAAACCATCAAAAATAAAAATGTGTTGGTAAATGTATTAATTTAGATCGCTCACATCAAATATATGTATTTTTGAAGATTTTTGTTCATTTCTTCACTTTGAAGATATACTATATAGATATTGTAAACGTACATACCTTCCAAACAACAGTTTCGATGTTATCTTGCAGACGATATATCTCCCACCTCTACATACACCCACCATAATAGTCCTGTGTTTATACAGTTGTTTGTTTGTTTGTTTTGTCTAAGGTTTATTGAAACTGCTTTGTCTTGTGTCTATGTACTTGGTCAAGGTCTTGAAGCCTGTGAACTAGTATACCAGATGTATCATCTTTTATACTTGGATTTGTGTATATTGTCACTCCTGTTTCAATGTTGGTCTAGCATACAATCAAATAATAATAATTTAAAAGGGTTTAACATTCATATCTTCTGGAAATTCCATATGAAAATGTATTATTGATACAGACAGAAATCGCTGGGTTTCAACAACTATGGGCTTATAATGAAAACTGGGGAAGGCGGGAACAGGGGAAGTGTTGTCGCAAATATAAAAGGATATTGTAAAATTCAATTTCATAGATAATACAGGCATCTATCCCCCATCTGGAAGTATATGACCGTCCCGGAAAAGGACAGTGATGTGGTTACCTGCAGTCCAGAGACAGTGCACAGCGGGAGGCACAGCTCTCCAGAAGCAGCCCTCTGTAGGTGATCACCCGAGCCAAGTTCCAGGGAGTGGGCACCAGCTCCCGGCCCTCGGAGCGTTGGAAGTTGTTCAGGGCACTGCGATAAGCTACAGAACAACATAAAGTAAATACACAAGATTTTAATATGCATTAGCCCGGTACAATTTATTATTATTTTTTTTAGAAAATGTAAATAGAGAATTGTTGTATGGGAGGAGTGCCATGGTTCTTTGTTTTTTTCTCTACAGTAAAATCACAGTCTGACCAGAGTCTAGACTGGTGCCACTTGGGCACAGGCCTGCTCACACATAACCTTTGGACCAAGACAGGCATTCAACATGACTAAAGCCAAGATCATCAGAAAAGCATGTGCTTATCCCCACTGAAATACAACATAGTAGTACTTAAGGTTCTATGTAGTAGACGTGTAGTATCATAGTTACACTAAAGAATCCACGGATAGTTCCCCATCATGGATCTATGTTCCCCCATCATCTAACATTTTGACTGTTAACATTTTTCAATCATAAATCATGGGAAACACCTTATTTAGACTGAAATATGATCTTATCATATATATATATATACACCACTAAATCTGTTATTGAAGGTTAATTGAAGTTTCAAATTTATTTTCCATCTCCACCTATTGAAGGAAAGTTAATTTAGTTGTCCTTTTGTCAGAAATATGTAGGCTGTAAATAATAGAAGGCCAAGGCAAAAAATGCTGCTCTGCTTGCTATAACGTCCTATATAATATTGTCATGCAAATGTTTACAATTTAAAGTACTGTGACTCTCTACTATTACAAAAATATACACCCAAATATCTCAGAAGACTTACCTGAGCTTAATTCCAAGACTAGCAAGAGACAGGCTAAAAACAGCTCCATGTTTAGGTAAAAACGTGAAAGCTACATCCACAGTTAGTTCTAAAGATCAGTCGTGGGCTGTTGTAAACCCACAGCTGGACACAATCAGGATCCCGGCTGCGCGCGCACAGGCCAACGCGGAGGCCTTTGCTCAAACAGACCGAAAATAATCAATATTCGCATTAATCATTACTCACTAAACTCTGAGTATGCTCTTTATCGCTCATCTCATGATCTCTCTCCCAAAAGGAACATTTTCTGTCAAGATGCCAACTCAAATGCTGTGCGTAAAGTGACCACCAGATGGAGCTGCGGCATTTGCGCACTGGTTTTGAGAACTTTTCCGGGATTGTAGCAGCCCTGCAGACCGTGGTGTTCCGTTCCGTCTCAGAAGGGAAAAAATATATATAGCGGGTTGTTTTTAGCGCAGTCTGTCTCAGGGGTGATCCGAGGTAAGCGTCTTCATGAATAATATGCGATGATGCAAAGTGCGTCAGAGAGATAACCAGTTCCTTCAAATGCAGCAAAAAAGGGTTCGTTTGTGTGGACTTTGATCACACTGTTTGAGTAAACTTCTAGCAGCTGCAGTGGAATTGAGCACTACATAATGCTTCATGAAGTTAATGGCCAATAACTTGTTTATACCACTTTTTAAAAAGAATAATAGTAATCGGTGGCTGATTTCATGCTTTCAAGCGAAGTGGACATAAGGGGCGTGTCTCATAACTAGGTGAATTATTAAAATAGCGTTCTTTACTTGAAAGCAGAAACATACCTCTTCTGTACTGTGTGTTTACAGTTTGCTAATTTTAAATAATTAGTAGAGGTGTGTACGTGGGATATCAACACAAATGCATATCTCGATATTTAGTGGGATATGTATTTTTGCAGATTTTTGTTAATTTCTTGACTTTGAAGACATACTCGATATTGTAAATTTACATATCTTCCAAACAACAGTTTTGATATTATCTTGTAGACGATATCTCGCCCACCTCTAGTTGCCTGTGTAATAGGTTATTTATAGCATAAATAACCTATTACACATTTCGGGCAAACCAAAGTTTTTTCCATGAAGGGCCAAAATAGGCTATGGAGGGCCAAAATTGCGGATGGTGGGCCAAACTTAATACTGTATTACATGTAGAAAGACCAAATAGATCAACGAATACCTATCCTTTCATTACTGTGCTATTAAATGGGACATGCTGTTGTGATGTCCTATGTAACTATTGGCAGTCTATTCAGTCACAAATTAATCAAATGAAATACTTAGAAATGTAAGCACCATCTCGAGGGCCAAATTACACCCCTTGGAGGGCCGAATTTGGCTCACGGGCCCCATTTTGGACACCCACAATTAATATTGCTAGTGCTTACTTTTTATTTTGGTTTAAAGGCACACCCCCCCAAGGTTTAAAGGTACCCGATGTAACTTTCACACATCACTTACTCTTGGTTCACGTAGCCTTTCATGCACCTTGTAGACTAGTTTATTGTATGTTTACACTGTTTTAGGCTGGTATAGTCTACAGTTTAGAATGCAAGTAAACAAACTTGGGCACTGTTCAACAGGCGTTACATTAACCTTACATAATCCCACATGTAAAAATAAGATATAAATTCTATGTAAAGATTAATTTGGACAGCATAATTATGTTCGTAATACAACTTTAATTGAGTATTTGTTGTCTGCAGGATGTCAGAAGTGAAAGTCACAGAGGGCAGTGTGCAGGTGGAGAGCTGCACTTCTCCCCTGTTCTTCAGACAAAGTGAACCTGTCGGTGGAGAGCCCAGACTGTCAGTGCTACTGCTCCATGGCATTCGCTTCTCATCAGAAAACTGGCTCAAAATCGGCACCCTGGAGACTCTGGCCAAAGTGGGCTGCCGCTGTGTGGCCGTAGACCTGCCAGGTTAGTCTCTACAACACTGTCAATACATATCTGCATGCTGGTCTCTAGAACAGTGTTTACAGAGAAAGGCAAGTGCTGAACAGATGCTCTAAACCCGGTCTGAACTCAAATCACACAAACACTAAACAACTCAACCAGGACATTACCCAGGACCAAGACTAAACCATGAGAGAAGAAGACATTTTAATTTAGGGAACACAGGGTTCTAAAACGTATGGATTTCAAATGTAAGGCTCAATCAGAACAAAGAGATGAACATATGAGAAATCAATTCACTAATACATTTTTTCCTTCATTGAAAAAAATGCAAACAATGTACTGGACTCCTTGGACATTTACCTGTTGCACCTGTGTTGTCTGTGGACAGGACTTGGCCGGTCTAAAGCCGCAGAGTCCCCGGTGCCTGTCGGACAGCTTGCCCCGGGACAGTTCCTCAGAGATGTGTGTGAGAGCCTGGATCTAGCCCCTGTTGTGATCATCAGCCCCTCCTTAAGTGGGATGTACTCTCTGCCTTTCCTGATGCAGCACCCCTCCATGGTCCGCGCATATATCCCCGTAGCTCCCATATGCACAGAGAAATTCACTGCTGAGCAATACCAAAGTGTCCAGGTACAGATCCCTCATTTTTATGAGCTGTAGATGAATGTCGAGCCAAACTTTATACTGTATCACACATCTGGAGCTATACAAAACAGTAAGATTATGGTTCAGGAACCCACCATCACAAGCCGTGACCCAAATAAGACTTGAAGAATGTCAAATATGGTGCTAACTATTTTCCACACAATTTATTATTGAATAGGCTTGACATAAACATTTAAACAGACTGCACTGCAAAAAGGCGTCTAGAAATAAGTAAAATGTTTTGAAACCCCTGCATACACTGCACAAATGATATTTTGATGTGTTAAAATTACTTGAGTTGAGTAAGTAAGGAAGTTTTTTGCACTAAAAATTAAGGAAAAACATCTAATTGTACTTTAAATTAGATAAAGCTCAATTAACTTGAAATAACATGTTTTATTCCTAAGTGCAACCATACTTTTTCCACAGGCAGATTTTTAACATGGCAAGTCAAAATTACTGAATTCATGTAATTTGACGAAACTGATCAAGATGGTCATTTTTTGCATTTTATACTTCAGTCAATAAATATAAGAAGCCTTTTCCCAGGGAAAGGCTCTCGACTCGACCCACTGAAAACCGTTCTTTGACACACTTTTGGGTCCCAACCCACCAGTTGAGAACCACAGATTTATAGGCCTTTTATTTCTCTTTCGACTGGTTTCATACATTTTAGAAAAAGTGAAACCCTGACTTTTTTCTGCTTCAAACTTGAGGTGAAATGGAGGACATCTTCAAAATCCCTTTTGTAACGCTTCCTCTTCTCCTTCTTTCAGGTCCCGTCCCTGATTGTCTACGGGGATCAGGACTCGCAGCTCGGGGAGGTGTCACTGAACAACCTGACGAATCTGACCAATCACAGAGTAGTTGTGATGAAAGGGGCGGGGCATCCGTGTTACCTGGACGACCCGGACACGTGGCACAGAGCACTCACAGACTTTATATCAACACTCTGACTTGATGTTGTTCATTTATGCCTTTAGTCCCGATTCTGCACAATGTCAATGTACAATATATTTTTGAATCTACAAAATATCCACAATGTATTGTCTTTAAACAAGCCTTTATATCTCACTTAGCTTTGTTGCAAACTAAATTATCTTAAAATAAGTATAAGATATATTAGTATAAGCATATCCAACAATAATAGGTCTTAGTTGGTGCGTAATCAAACAAAACCTCGAGAGCAACGAGTAGCTGTGGCTGCCTGGGTGCTGTCCGGTGGGCGCCAGTCTCTGCCACACCTCTGAGTGCCCTGGTGTCTGCGCCCCCTGGTGTCAGCGCCCCCTGGTGTCTGCGCCCCCTGGTGTCTTCGCCCCCTGGTGTCTGCGGGTGATGTGCTGCTCTCGGTGCAGACGGCTCCTCTGATGGTGCTTCTTTACCTGATTCATCTATACTCAGCCTTACAGTATATCCTTTATCCATTATTTTGTCATGTGTCTGTAGGGAGGGGGGACTAGGGCTGGGTATCTAGATACTAGTACTTTAACGATACTTTACGATACCGATACCTGAACGATACTTTTTTCGATATCTATAGTAAATTATTTGTCATCTACACAAAAAAGTAAATATCTACATGAGTTTAAATGACCCAAATTCGTCTGATGTATCTAAATTTGAGCTGTTTTGATGAGTTAAGATTTAGTGGCTCATTTGACCTAATTCTAACCACTTGCTTTTGACTTGTTTCAATAGATTACAACTTATTTCCTTTTTTATTTAAATTTGCTGGAACACCCAAGTCACTTTCTTTAGTGCAGTCTCAGACCCTCCAGGAAGAGAAATTTGCTTTCTAAAGAAAAATATTTTTTTCCGGTCCCAATTCGTTTTTCCATACCGGTAGTACCTTAATTATTTTTTCGATACCATACTGGTATTGTTTAAAGGTGCCCAGCCCTAGGGAGGGACCAATCATGTGTTTGTGTATATGAGGGGAGAGACGGGGGGGTGAGTGCGAGGGAAGGTTTTAAAATCTGTAACGCACTTTGTGTTAGATGCATTGTATGAAAGGCGCTTTATAAATAAAGATTGATTGATAACATGGGACTTTTTGGAAGATATAGAGAGACAGGAAGAGCATGTAGTGAAGAGTCAGATCCCAGATTTGTTTGGCTGTGTGCCAGTGGCGCTAACCTTCATGCCAAGTGTCCCATTTTGATACACTATGGCTATTTAGGGGTGAGCAAAAGATCCATCTTTGCTTACTAATAAGGTTTGAAGATTGCTACAGTCGTGTGGGCGTTGGGGGTACTTTAATAATAATTGTTAGCAGAGGCTCTCAGACAATAACAGTTTTCCAATTTAACAGTGCATTAATCTCCTGCTGTATGTGAAAAAACACAGCACACAATGAAATGAAGTGAAAAATATGAACATTATTTAATAACTGATTCTCTGTAATAAACAATTTGAAAATATTTTACAAGGAGTCACAGACACAATATTTTACAAATTTTGCCCTCTTCTTTTTTATTTTTTTTTAGCTTCATCTGTACAAAAGAATGGAGCGACATGGACTTACTGCCCAGAAAGAAGGAGCTAACCCACAATCACACCCACACTCACAGACACCCACAGCATTCACACACGACCCCATTCAGAAATCAAAGAAA
This sequence comes from Lesueurigobius sanzi, assembly GCA_900303255.1. Taxonomy (NCBI): domain Eukaryota; kingdom Metazoa; phylum Chordata; class Actinopteri; order Gobiiformes; family Gobiidae; genus Lesueurigobius; species Lesueurigobius sanzi. Next base: position 21,703 of record OMNZ01108742.1, read on the forward strand.
CTATAAACATTTCAGATTTCATACCTATCAACAGTGCTTTATTTCCTATATTTATTATATTTTTTAAACTTCACTTAAGTGGGTTCAGGAAGTATTCATACCCCTCTATTTAAGCCTATGTTATTATGTTGATGTCTGATGTACTGATTATAATCTTTCATTCCCCAAACCAAAATATACACTTAGGCTTATATAGAAGTTGCGCATTTCAATGGAATTTACCACAGACCTAAACATAAACAGCACAACTATGATTGAGCAATGTCTGCAGTTGTTGTATACAGGCTTAATATTCAATACCATATAGTATATTATGTTTTTTGTATTTTTCACACTTCTATGTTAATATAGTAGGTCATTATTTTAGACATTTTTTCCTATAGAAAAGAAATATTCATGATTTCAGCATTGCCACATAATAAAATAGAAATAATTTAAAGTGGTCTGGAAGACTTTCTGAACTCACTGTAAAATTCAACAGCTTTTTTCTTTCTAAATGTTATTTTTTTTCACACACTTGTCGAACATGGTCACATAGCACCAAACTACAGACTACAGGATCACATACGAATCTTCTTTCCCACAAAAGACGCACCGACACAGATGCAACCGAGGCTAACGGGACAGGGGCGCAGCCAAAGACATGCCCAACGACATGCCCCGTGTGTCCCCGGCTGGTCCATTTTTCTATTTTAGTTTCTTTTCTTTTTTTTGGCAAAAGTAAATCCACAGAAATCAGTGTGTTCCTTTAGTGGTGTGTGTTTTACAATGTTTTGCAGTGAAGTGTGTCCGCAGCTATTACTAATGTATTAGTAGTAATTATTACATTTATTTAATGATTAACTACATATCTATAAGTCAGATGCATAACATCAAAGGTTAATTGCTGGTTTGGACACGTGCTTAGAAGTGCTGAAAAATCAGTGGTGAAGACAGCCATGAGCTTAGTCGACCCCAGAGGGTGGCCCACAAAGCACTTGATGGGTGCCATCAAAGAAGAGCAGCTTGCCAAACAGCGGATCCTACTATGCGCTAAAACACTACGAAGAAAAGAAGAATATAATTTTTAAATTACTTTTTAAAACTCTTGCCAAAAGTGGTCAAGGTTGTATCATCTCACTGGATCAAATTCTCAGTTTTTGTAATGTTGCTGTAAACCAAAGGAGAAAATTACTCAATTTAGCGTTACGATATAATGAGGCTCTTTTCTTGCCTTTTCTGTATAATTTAGCTAATGTTTAGCATGTTATTGCCTGATCAATACACGCATATTCTATCCTTAGGACTATTCCGAATGAAAAGGATCTATCATTTACAATATCAATAGTTAGCAGTTCGATATATACATTCACTGTCACATTCATTTAAGGAATTGTGTTTGAGCCTAATCCATATAATTAAAGGTATACTACTTCTACTACTACTACTGCTGTGCGTAATCAAAGAATGGATGAGGACCTAACCTATTTTAATCCTATATTTGTCTGCCTTTAGTCAACATCGCAATGGTGACGAGCTGGAGACCTCCCTGTTTGATAATTTTTGGGTATTTTTCAGTAATTAAAAATATCTGTCCGACAAAAAATGCTTGTATTTTATTCTAATAGATGTGTAGGTAACCATTTGCTAATACTTTGGAACAGCCTATGGACACACTTCATTGTAAAAGCATCTCTTATACCCCCCCCCCCCCCTCTCCGAGCTGGCCATACATCTTGCCAGCTACAAATAAAATAAAAAATAAAAACTTAATAGTCTGCGCATAAAGCTTGATTAGCTTGTATGTGCAGTATGTGAGCGTCGTGGTTGTGCATAATGTCGCTGAGCAGGTGGGTTTTAAAGCCAGGGGGAAACAGGAAGTGACTTGAGGGGCTTAAATTCGCACAGGCACGTTTTGTGTTCATTAACAACCATTGAAGGAGGGGGAAGTAGGGCCAGACATACACTTAAGATCTAATGGCACAGATGACAAGACAAAGACGCCAAATCAGAAGCAGATGAGTTCCACTAAATATTAGGCCTGATTGAGATGTCGTTCTAATTTCTATAATAACCTTGTTTTTTATTACGCCGTGTTCTGAGTTTGTGCAGTTTCTGTGTCGGCATGTTTGTCAAATTAAAATACAGGTGGAACTCAAAAAATATTGTGCAAAAGTTCATTTATTCCATGAATTACATTTATAAGGTGAAAGTAATATATGACATAGGCTCATTACATGCAACTCAAGTCTGTATTTGTGATCATATTGATTATGGCTTACAGCTTTTGCACAATATTGTATTTTTGGTTTCACCTATAACCTGTAAGCCATAATCATCAAAATGACAACAAATAAAGGCTTGTAATGAACCTATGTCATATATTAGTTTCACCTGGTAAATCTAATTACTGGAATGAATGGACTTTTGCACCACGATATTCAATTTTTTTTAGTTTCACCTGTATACTGTATGGTACTAACTACAGTGGATGTGAGGTAAAGCTCGACATCAAATTGCTAAATATTTTCAATAATCTTTTAGTTGTAAATTATGAGTCCTAGGAGCTTGCCTTTTCTATAGAGCTTGTAGAGATGTCTATGTGGTTCAGGCGCCGTCTTTACCGGTCCAAACAAACTGCTAACTACTGGTCCAAACAAACTGCTAACTGTACAACAAAGGGAAGCTAGATGGTGGCAAAATTCCCATAATGCGTTGCACTGTGATGTCAGTTCCAAAGCTCTACAGGCATAAGATGGGGAACACGTCGCGAGATGGATAACAACACACAACAATGGTAAAAGTAAACCAATTGATGTTTCACTCATTTCTATTTCAGATGGTTGGGCAGAGGTGGAGTCAATCCCAGCTACTATGGGCATTAAGTGCATACACAGACAACTCTCATTCTAGTTTAGAGCGGACTGTTGCTGGCACTTTACCGTTTGTTGTTGAGCCTTGCAATACTTTATGTTCTGTAATAAATGTCTCTGTCATTTGAACTTTGACCTTTGACAGCAGTTGCATCTAATTCAAGAGATCTTTCCTTAAAGTGCATATGATGAGGTTTTAATCATTCTGTAATTATGACATCGTTTGATGGACAATATACGTGGAAAGCATTCATGTTTGTTTTACTTCCGTGAAGTGGTGAAAAGTGGAGGGAAATGCTACTTTAATCAACATTTTGACGGTAGTGATATAGATAGAGGGAAAGTTCAATAGGATTTTGACTCACGCATTTCTCATTGACGTAATATGGTCGGCATGGCAACAGTTGGATTGTTTACCTGTATGCATGTCACTTCCTGTGCCCATATCCAATAAGGAAGTGCAATAATAACCATCACAATAAAACAAAGCTTTAAATAAAACACTGGATCAGACATCACCATAGGGATACATTGGAAGGAATGGCAAGCTTTGGTAGCCATCTTGTAACTGGCCTTTCAAACATCGTGCCATGTAAATCAATAGGAAAAAACACTAAATTTTGTCATGTTTTAAAAAAAAAATTCTGGTCATGTCATTACTTTTTAGTAATGACATGTATACAGTAAGTACATACAGTAAGTATTGACTTGAGGCAGTAATGCAACAACAGTAGAATGAATGGTGTTAAATAGTGCCAAGACCACAAAACAAACATCCCTTTAAAGATATAACTGTATATAGTAAATATGCCTTGACTGAGATACCTAGACTTACCAGCAGTACAACAAATCCAAAAAACCGTGTCCCCGATTTTACATTACTTGCTATTAGCATTAACCTCACCGGCCAGTCACAAGATGGCTGCCATGTTTGCCATGTCAACATGTCCGATCTAGTGTTTTATATAACGCTTTGACAAAAAAATCTCAAACCAGGGAAAACTAGTTAAATACTATATGTTTATATACTATGTTTTGGCAAATATTTGTCTAATGTGTCATATACACTTTAAGAAGGCTATTTGTTCCCGCTACGTGTTGGATAATGACATCCAGTACACAATGTTTTAAATGAATTAGCCCCTAGAAATAAAGGCTTTGTAGAGAAAATGTAATGCCTTGGTTTTTCTTTTCTCTCACATTTTAATTCAAGATATTGAATACAACTCTCCAGCCCACATAATTGCATGTTCAGCCATGAGTAACTCAAATTACAAAATAAGTTTGTTTACTTTACACTTAACAGGACACACAAAAAACCCCAGGGTAGTAGAGTTTAGGGTCTATCATTTGTACAAGTGAGACGGGTCAGAGAGCTGTGTATTGTGGAACACTAAGGCATTTAGAGAGGAAATAACACTTTGCGTAAAAACAAAACAAAACCGAAAAAACACTGACGATGTACACATTCGTTTACCTCCCTTTAAAAATAAAATCCCCTTTTTCTGCTTTTTTTCTCCAAATACTTTTTTGTCTAGATCAACACGTAAGAGACAGCTATGTGCCTCCATACATTCCCTTTGAGGGCTTTGAACAGAGTCATACATTCGCGCACAAACGAACACGCACACGATTCAGGCAGAACGATAGCAGTCAGCGGCCCCAAATACTCAGCAGGCCAGTCGCTCGATATCATAGTATTATCATAGCTCTACACATGGCATCGTAAAGCAACTGTAAGTAACTCTAAATGGTAGTCTAGCATTGAGAGCATCTATATGTGTGAATGTGCCTGTTAAGGGACTGGCTTTTTTCGATGACAATTAGTTTAAAAATGCCAATTAATTTTTAAAAAGGCCAGCTTATTGAAATGGTTGATTATGTGTTGTGGTAGCACGCTTTATTTGTCCAAAAGCTTCATGATAAGATACGATCATATTATTGCATGCAGCCTATAATTATAGTACAAACAGATTACTAACAGTAGATTACTGCGTCTTGGTCCAAATCCTCAAAGATGGCTGCCATGTAAAGTTACTATACAGTTGTTCTGCACATACGAAGCCAAAGGAAAGTGCGTCAAGGCACTATGAATCAGAGCGGTTACTAAATGAGTGTTCACACATTATCACCAAAAGCTGTGACAACCACACTACAATGTGATCACCAGTGGCCTCTTCTGCTCCTCTTAATAAGAATAATATTGGTAAGCCCCTAAACCCCAGCAGCGAATGGTTCGAAGTTCAAACAGCTTCAGTCAAAAGATAAAATACACCCACTGGCCACGTTATTAGGTGCACATATTCCACTGCTTCTATATTAACCAACAAATGGTAGCAAGAGTCGTTAAGCATTGGAATATGTGCAGGAAAACATTAGAACTGAGCTTTTGGGGTTACTTTCAATGAGGCATAGTGGTTTTTCAGACTAATTGACTGGTAGCATTTAAAACAGATAATCGTCAAGGAATAGTTCCTCTTAGCTACGCGCTATTTCCCCTGTGGCTCAATAAAGTTTGTCTCTAAAATAAATATAATTTGCACAACTAACCCTCAGACTATGACATGTCTGTAATCCTGTGCTGATCATGCTGCTATTATGGGACTAGATTTAGCATTTAAAACATTAAGGGATTTACCTAATAAAGTGACCAGTGCATGCAAACCTAAAACGATTAGAAAACCCCACATCCGGGGACTACTATGCAATGGTCATGAGGCAGAGGCATGGTGCGTGTGTCCAAGGTGGGAGTGAAAAAAGCACAAACAGAAAGTGATCAGAAAAGAGGTCGTTGGAGATAGGAGGTCGCTGAGGAAGCTTGATGAGGATTGGCCGAGCTTCAGGGCTTAACTGTTAGAATGATCATAAAGTACAACAATGCATTAACAAAATATATATATAAAAAAAAACTAGACCAGTGATTCTCAAACATTTTCCATCTACTGCCCTCTACGCGCGTAGAATATTTGGCATTCCATGAAGCATCCATATTTCAAAGCAAACATACCTTTACTAAGCTACACAAGGCCAAAACCTGACCGAGTCCTGTATCAACCAGATTCAAGCAAAGTTGAACTAGTCCTTCAGTCGAACCAAACCAGGACAAAGCCAGCGCTAAACCAGTCCTAAGACAGAACTAAGCAATGGTCCAAAAGACTCCTTAGCCACACTGAAGTCGAGCTGCTTGTCTGCCGCCAGTGGGAGCTCTATCGCAGTTTGAGAAGCACTGCTCTAGACACTGAAGGCTGATTCATGTTTCAAAGTAATAACACGAGGCAGCTTGAAGTAAATAAAATGATTTTTAAAAATGCAATGATAACATGTAATTGCTATAATCCCCACTTGGATGTTTTTGAAATGAATCAGCACTCAGTTTCTTCTTCTTCTTTTTTTTATAGTTTTTCATAGTAATCTAAAATCAAAGCCATTCCTCCTCCGCACATTTTTGGCCATATAAAAATGACAACACGTGAGGGTCTATCTCATTTTGGCAAGTAGACATTGAAGTAGTGCATAAATTAAGTTAACACCTAACAGCTTCCTTTTTGAAATAAAACCCCTAATGTTAATATATGCTTTGAGTATCACTTCAGCACTGACAATTTGTATAGTTCTTTCAAGGTATTTTTCTTTCGCGGCGGTTATAACTGGATGAGCGGAGCACACATCCTCCGAGAACGACAAACGGACGATGCGAGAAGCAGAACATTTAGTTTGCCGACTTCCTGGTCCCGTGTAACAGTCACAAAGGATTACTTTCTTTTTTTTTATCGGGGCACGTCTTCATGATGCCACTCAAAAAACAGGCGATAAATGTCCAGAGATACCAATTGCCACAAATGACTGAAGCAAGCGTGGCACTATAAGGGGCTCCCGACTTGCCACACGAGGAGAAGTCCCGTTTGACTATATATTTGAATGGGAATATGGGGTGGGCACAGGAGGGGGGGGCAGAGGTGGTTGGGACGTCCGGGACGGTGAAAATAAGGCCTGGGCTATAATGGGACAGCGGAGGCAAGGTGAATTAATGTGTTAGCGACTGGACGTAGGGGCTGAGAGCGGGGTACAGCAGGAGCAGCTGAAGGAGCAGCAGAGAGGAGAGGGACGGGCGGAAAGAGTAGCCCCGCCCACAGTCCGAGGTGTTCTCCTGAAATCACACAGACACACGAGTCAGACTAGAATTATACTGTATAGTCCTTTTTTCCTATTAAACACTTACTACCAAGGCAAACAAATGTAATTTAGTCAAAGCAGTGGTGTAGTCTTTTTTTAATATGCTGCCTGGAGTGGGACACCATTTTATATTTATATATTTATTTATGTAGGCCAAATTTGGAGCTGTTTTTAAGGGGTCACAGTCCCTTGATTCCCCTCTCAGCTCTGCCCCTGCAACACACTGATTCAATCTATGAGCCTGATTACAGTGTCCAGAGAGAAAACTTTGTTCAGGACAACATCTGAAACTCTGCTTTTAATGACAGAATAACAATAAACAAATGCTTGAACAGGCAATTTGCACATTTCCATAATATTTCCATGTCTATTTGTAGGCAGCATATGCAAATTAGCCATGTGGACTTTGTAAATCTATGGTATAAACGAAAAACAAAAGGATGTGAAAGATTTTAGGCCCGAGCCCTAGACCGACCCAAGCCCAACCCCACGCTTCGTCAGAGTTTATACAGGTAGCAGAAATTTTAATGCTTTTCAATGGCATTTTAATGCCCAAATACTACATTTTTAATGCTACAAATGCCACAAATCAGTACATATTTAATGTTAATTTCCATATTCAACAGAAAATTTGATACGACGGACAACTTTTGACCAGAAATACAGTAGGATTTTTGCCAAAACTACACCCTATTGTTTGTATTTTTGACAAACTTATGCTGTAAAATTAGTTGGGCAATGTCATTATTTTCCAAGAACTTTTGATTTAATGCCATATTTAATGCTTTTTAATGACATTCAAGGCCTTATTTAATGACTTTTAATCATGTTCATGGTCGGGCCGGGTCTGGCTTCGAATTATTATTATTTTTCTTCTTATATACCAGTAGTTTTCCTCATAGTCTTGCCTCGTCAGGCTCGGATCGGTGGTAGTTTGGGTCCAGGTCGGGATGGATTTTTTTGGGCCCGATCTAAACTCTAGCAAAAGTGTCCTCATTGGGCCGTAACTGCTAAAATGATCTTTAAAACAGTGAGATGTGCACTGTGGCCTATAAGACTCCTGATGTGTCCTGTTCAACCTGTGCCTTTAACAAGTTAGTGTCGGGTGAGAGAGAGAGAGCGAAAGAAAGGAGAGAGAGACATGGACTCGTACTCCAGTCCCTTCTCTCGTGTTCAGGAGGAAATGTGCCTGTCGTAAAGTTTGTGCTGGTCTCTAAGCAGAGAGAAAACCCATCAATAACACGTTGCTAATGACCAATATGTATCTTTCCTCAATTTGTAGTGGGCATGAGGAAATTCTGCAGACTTTGTAGTGGAATAAGACTACACCACCGGGTCAAAGGTGTTATTCCAAATGATTGAGATTATTGCACTGCAAAAAATATATTTTGATTAGTTAAAATGGAATTAAGAATATTTGACCATATTTTGACTTCTAAAATCAATATTCTTAATTCAGCAACATTTTTTTTGCAGTGTGTCAATTGTACTCAAGTATAACATGTTATTTGTTGTGTCGTGTGTTTATCTTAATTATGTTAAGCTCTTACAGATGCGTTGTTGTCAAAGCAGGTGGAGGGTCCTTTCCTGTAGCGCGCAGGAGCCAGGACTTCACAAGGATTCTCTTCTTTGTCTGAAGTTCAACTCAATTAAGGACAAGAACTCACATTTTTAATGTACTTCTTTCACTGTGCTTCAGCCGCCCACACTCGTCCTCAGTCGAGCGACTGATGTAAAGAGCTGGGCATAATACATCCATCATGATAAAAATAAACTGAGTTCTGCTGATCATTGGAGAAAATGTAGTGGTTAAAGTCTGTCTGTTTCTCTTACGGTGTTTTTAAAGTGCAGCATTTTGCTAAACGGAAAAAGTGGCATAAAGAAGTGTAGAAATCAGACTGACTGAGACCAAGACCTGTCCGAGGCCACAATGACTGAGACTGAGACAAAAGTCCAAATTGAGACTGTCTTTGTAATGTTCCACATGATTGTGTATTTTGCTGTCACCCCAACACATGCATTTTTATTGTATTTAAAGAAAAAGCAGAGAAGATTCAATACAAGCCAACCAAACTAATGTGTCCCTCAGCCATAATTTGAGAACCACAATCCCCAGCATAGTCCTGATGTAAAATGAATTACAGCTAAAGTATAAAAATGCAACACGGTCTCACAAAAAGAGAATAAAAAGCTCTTGCATGTTTGTAACATTAGGCAATGACCAAAAGGATACACTCTTCCTGTTCTTGTGAGAGCCTCTCGATCTCGCAGGAGTTACAGAGCATCTTCTCAGCCACCACAAACAGCAGGTTGGTGTTGTTTAACTTCTTGGCGTGGATCAACCTGAAGATGATAGCAAGTAGCACATGGACTTTGAACCAGTCACACTATTTAGGGCTGCACGATATTGAAAAAAATGATGCGATATGCGAAGTGGGCATGCAATATTGCGATAACGATATTATTGTGATACTTAGATAAACCGTCCCATTCAATTCAGACACGTATAATATCTTTTTCAGCAAATTGTGTCAAAAGAAGACTCCAAAAACACTAAATCAGAACCAAACCAAGCCCTAAAAATGTACTAAATTATAAACTGAACTTCTGCACATTTATAACGCCTCATTATGCATGTTTGGTTTTAGAGTGTCGGCAAAGAAATGTAAAAATCTCGGTCAGATGGAAGACTTAAGTGAATTTGCGATATTTTGTGGCTTCTTGCGATACGGATATCGCATCACCTAATATTTCGATATGATATCTTTTGTGACATATTGTGCAGCCCTAACGCACAAGGAAACAAGTCAAATCTTTTCTTTATTCAAATGCTCATTTTAACTTTGCTGTTGCAACAATGCAGTTTCCTACACAGTGGGCCAAATTAAGATACTCCAAACTCATCTTTAACCTCTTAAGCCCTAGGCCTTTTTCTCCAAAAATCATGTCTTTACATCATAGGTGTACATGGCTAATCTTGG
>OMNZ01108744.1:1784-22193 GCA_900303255.1 Lesueurigobius sanzi
TTTGTATCAACAGACCCTTTCGCTGCTTACATCATCAGTGACATCAACTGGAGGCAGGAAGTGAGCAAGAGAAATAAGATTCAACTAAAAGTAGCGATTATAAGTAAACTATAACTAAAAAATGTGGTCCTGTTGTGGCTTAAGGAGCGAGAACAAGAGGAACGACATTTGGGAGAAGACTGCAGAGTCTCCATCAGTGGCAGGTCCAACTGACTGAAGGACAGCTTCATCCACCAGGCTGTCAGGAAGCTGAACTCTCCCCTTCCCTCTCTCTGTTGCCCCCTATTGTGCTCATACGTGTCACTGTTGTCTTTATCTTTGTCACTAGTTTGGATTCTCTGCACATTTTTGGTCTTTTTGCGTGACTGAGGGCACGCACAAAGACCAGACAGGTACGCATCAACTCATCTAAGCTCAGGTATAAGAACATATCTCAGTATGGAAAATAGTGGCCTGTCCCTTTAAGCCATCTACACTAATCTAGATATTAACTTTCTGCTAATGTTAGAATAGTGAGAGAGATTTGAGGCTTGGGTACCGCCACAGCCCTGTCCCTATGTACCATGCGTCCGTGTGTGATGTGGTGCTGTACCATGTGGGGGCTGTATCCCCTGTGCGTCACGGGGGAGCTCTGGGGCAGCGGCGGCGTGGTGCTGCTCGAGGGGTTGATGCGCTTCTCTTTCTGCCGGCGATTGCAGAACCACACGCGGATCACCTCCTTCTCCATGTTCAGCTGCTCGGCCATCAGCAGGATCTCCTCAGAGGTAGGCTTCTGGTTCTGACGGGGCAAAACGCAAAAAAATCAATACAGTGGGCTGGGCTCTCGGCCGTCCTGGCGAGTCTCATCGTAGCAGATTTCTAGTCTTAGTTTCTCTGTAATTCCTGGGGCAATCCACATGAAACAAAAAACTGTCACAAAGCGCAAAGTCCTCTCTGTCAGCACATATGAAATAAGGTGTAATTCTTGTCTAATTTGTATCCAAAAGTGGTGACAATATTCAAAAACATGTGCATTATTTTGGCCAGTAGAAAGGAATTTCAGAACAATATGGCAGGTTCTATGTGAATGCACTATTACAACGCTTGGGAAGCAATGCTCTGTTTGGGGACAATGTTTATGCCTTTCATATAACTATTATTATTTCTTCAAAACATTCATGTTGCCTACCAAAGCCCAGGACCTGACAACATCGCGATCGCACCTATTGGGTACTTCTTCCACCACTGTCATGAACGCAACCTAGGGTTCCCACTCATTACTTGAACTGGATTTTCCATGACATTTCAAAGCGCAAAAATACATAAAACATTGTGATTAAGTATTTTGCAGTCCTCTCTGCCTTCCTTACTCACCGGCTCCCCCTGTGGATGTGATATAATAATGGCTAAAGCCTGTAGTTTTTTGGTCTGAAGAGATTCGAGCTTAGACGTGTAAAGCATACGTTTTCTTGGAAACATGGTAAAATGGGGGGTTCGGGAGTCCTCCCCTGGGAAAGTTTTGAGCTAGAAGATACGTTTTCCTGTTTGGGGAAGAATGAGCTAAGAATGAGGTGTGGTTGGCAAAGTATCACTTGCATTTATTTTAGACAGAAAAGCAAAGGGTGGATAAATATTTTCAAGGACAAAACATGCTTTTCCATTTTTTGTAATTTTCCATGCATTTTCCATGACTTGAAAAAAGGTAGATGATTTTCCAGGTTATCAAGATTTTCCAGTGGGAACCCTGTATTATCATCACTCCTCCAAGAATGTATACGAAATCATCAACAATCAAACAAAGTGAGTAAAAACAAATACCGTGCTGAAGTTTCGTTCCAGCATGAGTCTGACGTTGGTCTCGATGCTGGTGCGTTTTTTCCGGCGTCGCCCTGGGAGACCCTCAATGCCCAGCAGAGGAGAGGAGAGCGAGGAGGGGCTGGGCAGCATGCTGTCCACGGCCATGGTTTCTACCACAGACCAGGGACAGTTAATATGTGATTTATCATTTATCATTCACAATGTGCAATAACCTCTGTTTATACAAATACCCACAATCAGTGTGACTCTAAACATCTATAATATACTTCTCTGCACTGCCAACTCTGATATATTGTTTACTATAGAGCCTTTCACTGCTTACATCATCAGTGACATCAGCTGGAGGCAGGAAGTGAGCAAGAGAAATAAGATTAAACTAAAACTAGCGATTTTAAGCGGAAAACTACAACTAAAACATGTGGTCCTGTTGTGGCTTAAGGTGCAAGAACAAGCGGAATGACATCTGAGACGATAAAATATGGTTTTATCTGATATTTCCAACAACAGTTAGACATTTGTTTATCGTTACTATGACAACAGCTACAAAGGTAATACAAGGATCTAGGTTCCCCAAATGTTTGTCTATACTTTCTGTGTGATTTCAAATGACTAGATCAGTAGTTCTCAAACTTTACCCACCAAGTAACACCTTATTACATTTTCGACCTTCCAAGTATCACTACGCCGATATGAAGAGCAAATCAGGCCTAAACTGGGTCTAAAAAGTATCTACAATAAACCTAAATTGGATTAATGAGATCTAAACTGGGGATAGGTAATGTCTAAACCAGAAAAACAACACATTTTTATGCTTTACTTCAGTTTATATTAAATTATCTCTAGTTAAAATGAAAAAAAATCTAAAATTGCAGCTGGTGCATGCTCCACAGTACTAAATGTCTCCATTGTGAGATGAATGAGGTCTTACCTGCGTCACTGAGCCACTTCTCCAGCAGAGGCTTGAGTTTGCACATGTTTTTGAAGCTGAGGTTGAGCGCTTCGAATCGCGAGATGGTGGTTTGGCTGAAGTCGTTGCCGTACAGTTTGCCCATAGCCACGCCCACGTCTCCCTGTACACAGAAGTTTATTTATTAATTTATGACTAGCAAGGAATCAGAAAAAACAAGCAACAAAACAACTAATAAACAAGAACATGGACTTGGAAAAAATTTTTACATTTTATTTTATCTAATAATATATGCATAGAGTTCTGAATAACTGTATTATACAAGCTCTGGTTAGTCAGTCAGGTTTAAACCACCATTCTGGAGGCTTTGGGCTCCTGCCTGTATGTGTTTTTTTGATTATGACTACTGTTATTCTGTTTATCCTTCCTATGGGCCAGGTTTCTGTGTCCTTATTAAAGCAAGAATGAACGAATTAATCTTCACTGTAAGTGGCACCTAAAAAACAATTTGCCTCTCTCCGTACCACCAGATCTAAATATAATCTATATTAGGTTAAATTTGGATTGAATCAGGCCTAGAGTAAGCACAAAATAAGTATTAATATTAATATAATATTAAATATTGCAAGAACTAATCAATTACAATCAATTCAGTAATAAACAAGAACTAACCCAAAAGAGGAGTAAGCTACGTGGCCATGTAGTCAAATTTATTGCTTTTTAATTCTAAATTATAATGCAGAAATACTACATTTTAAATGCCACAAATGCAAGAAATCTGTGCATATTTCATGTCACAGGAAGTGACAGGAAATTTTGATATTCAAAAGTAAAATTGACACAATGGGCTGTAAAATAGCCAAGCATTATGATTATTGTGTAAGAAATTTTGATTAAATACCAGTTTGAATCCAATTTAATGCTTTTTAATTATATTTATGTCCTTAATTTTGCCATTACAAAATGGCAGCGAGCTACTTATGCCTCAAAGTAAGACGTGTAACTATGTCTAGACTCTAGAGCACTGCCAAGATGATAATTCAGAATGACAATAGTTTCCGCTTTATCCTTTGCTATATTGACCTAAATATAGACTTTTTCTTTCTTAATGGTGGCCCCCTGCAGGCCAGTGTTACCTGTGTGAAGCCCAGCTTGATGCGCCGCTGTTTGAAGGTGCGGGCGAACTGCTCCAGCTCCTCCAGGTCACTGGGCTCCTCGCTCATGTGCTGCCCACCGCCGAGGCCCGAGGGCAGGGAGGAGGAGGACAGCGAGGAGGTCGTCATGGAGGACACAGAGGCAGGAGATGGACCAGAGGACACCGAGCCGATGGAGCTGCTGCCGGGACCCACCATGGAGCTACTGCTGCTGCTGCCACCAGGGAGCACCATGTCACCGACCTTCTCCCTCTGAAGGTGTGACAACACAGGGCAAAGATTAGGACTGAACGACATACACAGGGGCTGTTGTTGATAATGTTCTGAACTTTAATAAAATACTTTCATAAATACATTCAGCAAAACCACTAGCCTATTCACTTACTTGAACCAGGGCAACTATCTCAGGCATCAAAACTTTATTAAGTATTTATTCCTGAACCAGCTTTCAGCACAATTCATTTATATATTTTTTCTGAAACATACTGTTGAATTTTAACGGCACTAAGCCCTATGTTTACTCTTAGCAAGTTTACATACGCTTTTAATCTTTGGCCATTTTTCATAAAATATGAATGATAACACAAACATATTTTTTCCAGTTAGTGGTTGTGTGAACATTAAAGAAATGCAAAGATCCGCACAAGCTGCAGTTAGCTCAATTTATTTGGCACCACGAGTGTAACGTTTCGGGCATCAGCCCTTCATCTTCGTCTTTTTGATCCAGCACGCTGACTGAGAACTGGGATGTGCGTACCTTTCTACCACTGCGTAATGGTTGTGTGAAGCCATTTATTGCCAAAGAACTGAGTTTACTCTTTTGAAATCAGAATGAAACAGAAACTACTCAAACGTCCCTGATCTAACGTTTTCTGACGCTTCAATAACTGACAGGAAAATTGTCCAGGAGCAAAGAAAAACTCACTTCAGCTGAAATACAGAACTTTCTGACAAAATTGGACTCTCTGAAAAAAAATGTTTGTTTCAAGATGCACAATATGCAAACTTTTGATCAGGGACATTTGGCTAGTTTCTATTTGAAAAGCGTAAACAAAAAGGTTTTTTTTTTTTTTTTTTTTACAATAAATGGCGTGAAATAAAGGCTCTTGTGTTATCATTATTCTATGAAAGGCATAAGTTTGTAAACTTGTATATTTCAAATACTACCTACTGTAGTTCTACTACTAGTTCAAAATGTAATGCATAATATACAGTTGTCCATCGTAGGCAAAAATTCTTCAGTCTTCATCTGTACTCTGTAGTTGAAGTGTAGGACGTGTTTCGATCTTAGTCCAAAAGATCGTCATCAGCTTAATAATGCTAATGAGCCTGGACAACTGGGCGCAGCAGGGCCATATAGGGAGGTGTCAACAGACTTAGAATTTAGCCCAGGGTGAAACAATAGAGGTAACGAGCCATATTAAGTATGAATAGGCTGAATAACTTCTCCTTCTGGTTTACTCCTAAGAGACCCACAGCATGCTCATTAGCATTATTAAGCTGATGACGATCTTTGGACTAAGATCGAAACGTCCTACACTTCAACAACAGAGTACAGATGAAGACTGAAGAATTTTTGCCTACGATGGACAACTCCTGTACGACTGAGAACCTACACAAACATATTCAAAAACATGTGCGTGTTGTTGGCCAGTAGAAAGGACTTTCTGCGGAAACAATAATATGGCAGGTTTTGTACACGGTTTGAGGAGGATCTTCGGTTTTACAAATACCCTGCTACGTGTGGACAAGGCCTCAGTGGTCATAATGTTACGCCTGATCTGAAAACCAACAAGCCATTACACAAAGCAGGTGATTTCCATACAGACACAACGCATGCATCTTCTCGACTCCAGCACAGGCCATGAATCTTAATAATTTACGTAGTTGAAACAAGTGTAACCAACAACAGGGATGTGCCCTCACACATGTCTGCTGCCATTATAGATTTTTTGTTAGTCTCCAATGAACTCCATGTCATTTGCAGCGGCGCTTTTGCCCTCGGCCTCCACGTTTGTCATGCGCGGACACTGCAAATCTAAATAGAGCGCATCGAGACCCAGATATGCATAACCCCGCTTCAATTAGACGGTCCTCCCAGAGCGGACAGGGTTAAATGCCTGTTTCCATATGCAACACGGGGGCAGGCTGCTCTACATGACTTCTTTCTGCCACCCGCGGTTTAACACCGGCCTTATGTTTAATGTATAGGGTTAGTTTCAGATCTTTGCTTCTCTTGCTAAACAATTTATGCAGAGTCGGACAAGGCTTCCATTCAAGAAGACGGATAACGCAAGACTGTGGATTCCTCGCAAGTTTGTTTGTTGTATGATGTTGTAGTGTGGATGTGCGGACTTTAGGTTCACCACTACTACTAACTACTATCTTTCTAATCCTGCTGATGCAAGAATGTTTGATGCTTTAATCATTTCTTATGATTTGGAAACATTCAAGAGAGAGGCATGAATGGAAATGTAGATATTCAAAAGCAAACTGGATGCAACTTTTTGAGCAAAACTGTAAAAATGATAGAAAATGTACAGGATTTCAGCAAAAACTGGAGCTGAATATGAAGAGTTCTCCGTCTGGAATTTTTGGACAGGTGAGTAGGGATAAATTTGTAAGTCGAGTGATATTAATTTGAAAGCTTTGCTGTATAATATTGATATAAATATGATAAAAAAATGTAGGGAAGTTTTATTTTTAAGTCATTTTATGTTTTCATATAAAAATTAGGCACTGCGAATTGTGACAAAATAAAAATAATGGATGAAGCCAGATTAAAATGTATGGTTTTATTTTGTTGATATATTAGTTACAAAGATTTGTTCAAAGGAAATTTTTGATATCTTGTTTAGTTTTTTAATAAGCTACTTATTAGTGAATATCTATAAAAAGTTCAAATATTGGCTGTTTTTTTGGGATTCAAAACTCAATTAATCAGGCTTGGAATTACCTATTATTAAAAAGTCCAAGACTGGAAGGTTTGGAGTCTGTTGATGCTACTAAAGTAGGGATCTCAATGCAAGAGTAAAGTATTATGTGCTTAGATTTGTAAGGAGTATCTATTTAATTTGTGCAGTGTAGACTGTCAATAGTTAGGACACCAAAACAGCATGTCCTACTCAACAGCACAGTAATTAAAGGATATTTAATCATAGATTTGTATTTGGTCTTTCTACATGCAAAACAAAATTACGTTTGGCCCTTCGCCCACTAATTTTTTACTCCAAAGCCTACTCTAGCCCTTTATGGAAAAAACTTTGGGCACCCCCGCTTTAGTTTAGTACAGGGGTGTCAAACATACAAGATGATTTCATCCGGCCCGCAGCTGGTTGGCCATAAATTTCTGAACATATCAAAAAAAAAAAAGTAAGTCTCAAGCCCATTCCTGTCCGGAGTTATGAATGTTTAAAGAAATACCCAAAATGCTCAATCCAGCCACTAGGGGACAGCCGAAATTTAGGAATTCCTCACCTGTCCAGCAGAGGGCACTGAAACTGTACCATTATAAAAGCTACATACACAGAAGCTGTTCTGTTACTGGTAAAAGTTTTGCTTAAATAAGTAAATAGTTGTATAAATAGATACATCTAAAAAAAAATAAGTATTTCCAGCTTTAAAATTGAGTGTTGGTATTTTAAGAGTAAAGTAATAATAATGAGCTTTGTGTTCTAATTTTTATCATTGTGAAAAAGACTGATTAAAATAGAATATGGTAATCTAAAATACACCAGATTACACTAAATTACATCTGTGTGATTCAAAATGTCCTGGTGACACAGGCTGCAATAAAAGTGTAAGCCATTATTGTTATTTATTAGGCAACAGTCCTGTCGGGCACAGATCAATTTAAAAATGTCAATTAAATGTGCTGAATAATTACAGTGCACATTATTATTAAGCATTTATTGAAAACATCTTTTGTCGATAGTATTTTCCTGTTTACAATACCTGTATATGCGGCCCCCGACCTGCCATCGTATGTGAATTCCGGCCCACGACCCAAAATGAGTTTGACACCCCTGGTTTAGTAGCATCTACGTGAGATGTTGTCCGGGTATTTTCTTCACTAGCTTGTCCCAGAGAGGATATAAAAATAAAGTGATTGATTCTTGAAGGGCAGGTAGACCCCCTCTCTCTCACCTGTGGCTGCAGCGCGATGCGTGGAGGGGTGGTGAGCAGCGCCCCTGGGCTCTGCTGAGGTAGCTGGATGAGGTTTGGGGATGAGAGCAGACTCTGTTGGGGCGCCTGGGCCTGTCCCGACTGAGACAGTAGGAACTGGGCCGGGGACTGGAGCGGGTGTCCGGGCATCAACACCAACTGCTGCAGCTGCAACAGTTGCTGGATGTCCTGTACAAACAACACGACGAACAAGGGGAATAAATGTTAATGAGTTGATCAAGTTATAATGGCAATTTATCCAAGAAAGATAGATTCTTGAATTAATTATGGTGGTTTATGAAGGTATTTTGTAATAATGTCAAATGCTACACTTTATAGACCCTTTCATCGTTTGTAAACATTCTAACGTTTTTGGTGGGCGGAGCTTAGCCTGGAGGCAAAAGCGTCTCTGGAGGCCATTGAAATCTATGGAGGTGACTTTGTTTACAAGCGTTATCTGCAGGTTTACTGAGGTATTTTAAGAAATGGATGATGCTGCAGCAAGTGGTTCAAGCTGTCAATGTTTGGACATAAAGTCAGTCACTCGGTTGGATTGTGAAAGCTTTGTGACTTGATTATCACTTTGGATGGAGCGGGTCATTCACTTCTATGAGTGGGCCTGGAAGGTCAGAGGCTGGGCATGGTTACGACCTGAGAGGTTTAAAATTAAGTCTTGTTTATGGTCTTTAGAGGAATGTTTTTAGTGTAATTGCTAATGAAGTTTAGCTAAGTAGCTGTGGACTTACTAAAGTGTGAGAGATAGCTGTAGGTCGCCGATCCTTTTGTGTCTTTTGTTGTACTTTGGTCATTTATTTAAGATGATTAAGATGGAAGTACGGTTTAATGGTGTTAGTGCGTAGTTTGTTTGTAAATTGTGATGGTTAGAGCCGAGGGCGAGGTGCCTGGCGCTGTTAGCATTTCAATCAATGTTTTTTTTTACATTGTAATTCTGGATAGATTATAAACCAATTACAATGAAGGCATTTTGTCTGTGATCGTTTGGTATCATCTAAATCTGTATCAGTTTATGTCAGAAAACAGTAGAAATAGCCTAGCATGAGGGCTAGAATGAGGATTAGCATGAGGGCTAGCATGAGGGCTAGAATGAGGACTAGCATGAGGGCTAGCATGAGGGCTAGCATGAGGACTAGCATGAGGGCTAGCATGAGGGCTAGCATGAGGACTAGCATGTGGACTAGCATGACTTAGTTTATGTATTTTCTAAATTAATTCACAGTTCCTTGCCAACATAAATGAGTCTGACGATCAAATATCACTACATTATTTGATTTAAATTAGTTGAAATTTTGCCTGAAGCCTCTGAGCCTAAATCTGTACTTGTGATCTATATTTTGCTTTATCCAAAAGAAATTCACAATTCAATGGTGGTATAAATATAGCAGCAGTCAGGGAGCCTGCTGTCAAAATGTCACTATTTTATTCAACATAAATACTAAGAAATGTAACATACTAACTTGCGTTATGCTGCTTTCTGTCTCGTCACGTGACTTGTGACGTAGGCTGTGAAAGGGTCTATTGATCTAACCCCCGTCCCCCATCACTGTCTAGTTATTGTCAATAAAATGAAGCTTCTGCAATAGTTTGAGGTAAGGTCAGTATTTCCTTGGGGAAATAGGAGGAGCTCTGAGGAAGAATAAGAACCAGGGAAGATTCAAACATGTGTTGGGGCTCGAAACACAATTTTCCAGATCCAGAAGGAACGGCGTCGTGATATCATTCTTAAAAGCATAGTCAATTTAGTCAAAGAAGTGAGTGTTGAATATATAAATATAAGAATAAGGTAAGTCTTATCATCATGATTCCAAAATGTACAAGCACTTGTTGAGTCCTTGGGCAAGACACTTCCCCCAATGTCTGTGTGGTGGTTGGTGGTGGTCAGAGGGTCTACAGTTGCAGATGTGTCCATCCCATTCCTTGTTTGAGGTGCTCTGGACGACTTGTGTCATATATAAAGCGCTACACAAATAAGATTCCCCCCTTCCCCTTGTGCAATAATATTGCACTTTGATTAATAGTTACCTGTGCCGTGAGCTGGATCGGCTGGGACAGGGTGAGCTGAGGAGGCGGGGCTTGGATGTTCTCCTGTTTGATGGCCTGCTGCTGCTGCTGCTGCTGTTGTTGAGTGGCCTGTTGTTGTGCCGCGGCCTGAGCAGCCTGCACAGCCTGGGCCTGGGCCGCCTGAGTGGCCTGGACCACCTGTGCCGCCTGAACCTGGGCTGCTTGGACCTGTGCCTGTGCCTGGGCCTGTGCCTGGGCCTGAGCCTGGGCCTGGGCCTGTGCCTGGGCCTGGGCCTGAGCGTGAGCCTGAGCGTGAGCGGCATGGGCAGCGTTGGACTGTTGGACGGCAGCAGCGAGGAGCTGAGCCTGGGCCTGCTGCAGGAGGAGCTGCTGCTGAGCCGGGAGGAGAGCCGCCAGCTGTTTAAAAGAACCACACGTGTTAGGATGGTGGCTTAAATAATAATATGACTAGACCAAATGAGTGAATAGTTTATTGATTAGATAAAGTTAGATAAGATAAAACACCAGCAGGGAGGGAGAGTCTGAAATGTATGTAATACAGTTCTGCTTAAAAGTTTACACACCCTTTTCATCTTGTGGCCATTTTTCATAAAACATGAATGAACACAAAAATCATTTTCTCCACTCATGATTAGTGGTTGTGTGAAGCCATTTATTGTCAAAGAACCGAGTTTACTCTTTTGAAATCATAATAAAACAGAAACTACTCAAAAGTCCCTGATCTAACGTTTACATGACCTTCAACAACTGCCAGGAAAATTGTTCAGGAGCAAAGAAAAACTCACTTCAACTGGAATACAAGACTGACAAAATTGAGCTCTCTGAAAAGTTTGTTTTAAGATGCACAATATGTAAACTTTCAGAGACATTTGGCGAGTTTCTCTAGTTGAAAAGCGTAAACAGGTTTTTGACAATAATGGCTTCACACAACCATTTCTAGACCTCATTTACTGCTATTTTCTCTGTAATTCCTGGGCCAATCCAAAACTGTCACAAAGTTCAATGTCTTCTGTGTCAGCAGGTATGAACTAAGGTCCAATTATAGTCTCATAAAGGCGTCCAAAAGTGGAGACTATATTCAAAAACATGTGCGTGACGTTGGCCAATAGAAAGGACTTTCAGCCATAAGAATAACATGGCAGGTTTGTGAATACTGAACAAGTGTAACATAGAGTCGCGTTGGAAATATATCTCTTCCCGGAGCGCAGGCAGATGTGGTGAAGCGGAGATGAAGGTTCTGAGGTGGCATACAGTAATACACGGGTGATAAAGTAGAAAACACAGATTTCTGGACAGACTGACCCCTGCCAGTTGACTTCCGGCCAACATGAGCTGCGTGGCGTGGTGGTGCTGGGCCGACTGCTGCTGCTGCTGCTGCTGCTGCTGCTGCTGCTGCTGCTGCTGCTGCTGCTGCTGCTGCTGCTGCTGGTGTTGCTGCTGCTGCTGCTGCTGCTGCTGCTGCTGCTGAGGGGGGGCAGGGGCCGCAGTGCTACGGGACTCTGAGCTCTCATCGGTCCGCAACTACAAACAAATCAAAACAATAAGTGGTTAATGCAGAACAGGAAAGTCATCGTTCCTAAACTAAATCATTTCAGAAACGTTTCCCTATAAGATAAGAATTCTCCTTAGACCAGGGGGAGTCCAAATGTGGCCCTCAGACCAATTATTTTTGGAGGCCCACAAGCTTCGTGTTGAATTGGCACACATCACAAGAGATGATACTTTTTTCTGCAAGTCTTACAATTGTATTTATTGTATATATTGAGACAGAGCTGGCAATAAGGTTCCAGACTAAATCCAGATATGGGGAAAGGTTTAAACCTCTCTTAAATGTTTGACTGCACTGGCCACCGATCTGTGGCCCTCCATGTTGTATACACTTCAATATGCGGCCCTCAGTGAAAAAAGTTTGCCTTAGACTATGAGGGCCCCGGTGATGTAATTGCAATGTCTTTTGTTAAAATAATTGTTTGGAGTAAAAATGTCAATTATTGTCTTAATTTCATTTTTGCACTAGAAAAATGTTATAGAAATAAAGTTTTATTGACACAAGTCTATTTTCCCTTCAATTGAGCAGTTAAGCAAATGTATCTGATGGAATTGTATGGTTTTATTCTGTTGATATATTAGTTACAAAGATTTATTCAGAGGGGACTTTGGATGGCATTTTTAAACCGGGTTTATACAAGTCAAATTAAATGCTTTTTAATGCTGTTGCAATGCCCAAATATACAAACACAAACACCACAAATCAGAACATATTTTATAAAAATGTCCATATTCTGTAGAAAATTTGATACAACTGGCAAGTTTTGACCAGAAATACAGTACGATTTCTGCAGAAACTCCAGTCTGGATGCTATTTGACAAACTTGTGCTGTTAAATGTGTTGAGCAATGTCATGATTTTCGTAGAACTTTTGATTTAATGCCAGTTTGAAGTTCTATTTTATTGACATTTAAGGCCTTATTTTTGACACAATTCATTTAATGACTTTTAATGCCACGTGGAAACCCTGTTAAATAAAGTTATTTGCGAATTAATGTGAAACATTTCAAACGGCCTTGTTTTTTTGGGTTCAAAATTCAATAAATCAGGCTAGGAATTAATTAAATATTGAAAGATTCCTCTGAACAAACCTTCAAAATATGGTTAAGTCCAAGACTGTAAAGTCTGGAGTCTGTAGGAGCTACTTAATTGGAGATTTTGTTGACACGATGTGAGAAAAATCCATTTTGAGAAAATGATCATTGAATTTCCAATTTCCCATATACTGTAGTTCTATGGCAGGGGTCGAGAACCTTTTTAGCTAAAAGAGACATACATTTTTTTAAATGTATGTCCGTGAGAGAACTGTTTTTCTTACTCTGAATACAACTAAATGTGTCAATTTTTAAACAAAACCAACAACTTTAGAGCAATAAGTCAGATGGTAGAGCGGGTCGTCTCATGATCGAGAGAGGTCGGGGGTTCGAATCCCGGCTCCTGCAGCTGCAGACTGTCGCTGTGTCCTTGGGCAAGACACTTCACCCACAGCCCGTATGAATGTAGTGAGAGAGTGAATGTGTGGTGGTGGTCGGAAGGGCCGATGGCGCAAATTGGCAGCCTCGCTTCTGTCAGTCTACCCCTGGGCAGCTGTGGCTACAATAGTAGCTTATCACCACCAAGTGTGGAGTGAAAGAATAATGCCATGTAAAGCGTCTTTGAGTGTCCAGAAAAGCGCTATATAAAACTGATGCATTATTATTATTATTATTATTCTTTATTTAAATAATAAGTTATCCAATACAAAAAATAGTTCTTATCGGGGTGTAAACATTCAGTTATTTCACAGTTCGATTTTTAAAAGGATAAAATTGATTATGCTTTCCAAGTTTTCAAAGCTGCTTAAAGATAAAATATGTCCCTGTGATCACAATACTTAACAAAATACAAAACAAAATGCTAGTGCCCCAATGTAAACAAAGCAGTGCACTGTCACGTATGCTGGGTTTATCTGAGAGCCAGATGCAGTCATCAAAATAGTCACCTTCCTGACCCCTGTTCTATGGAGAAACGTTGAATCAGTGAATAATTACACTCCTCATTGCAAATATGAGGTCATTTATTTTGTTGCCAGGAGAAAATATAAAGAGATGCTCTTATTTCAACAAAAATACTTCATGCATTGTGGAAAGACAAGGAAAACCTATTTTTGCTAAATCTTTACGTCTTTGCGTATCACCAAGTTTCTGTAACGCAGAGCAGCGTATCCACATGTTTAAATGAGCTCCAGTCGACCACAGCCTCGGATCCTTCCCTCTGAATTTAAAGTTGAATTTTCCAGGCGCTCGCGTTATAAAGAAGAGTCATTCATGTTGGTTTTGAGCGTGTCAGAAACGTTTCGGCGCCGCTGACCTCTGACCTGCTCTGTATCGTTACCTGGCGCCCACTGTCATTACCCATCAGTCACCGCTGCAGCCGCCTGTCCATCACTGTCTCCACACTCAGCTCCCCTTTATTTCACCGCGGCACGTCTCTGTAAACAGCCTGACAATAGAGAGAGGGGCCGACTGCTGTGGACCAGGCTGTTGGGGCCCCACTATGGGTTTGAGGCTGAAGGGAAACTAATTCAACTGGGTGATATCCATTTGAAACTTTTGCTGTTTATTACTGACACAAATATGAGAACAACATGTGTTCTGTGCAAGTGTTCAGTCATTTTCTGTATTCCTATTAAAGAAGGTATTTTTATATGAATTAATGTCAAAATTGCCTCTATTTTTCAGCAATATTTTCAGAAATATGGATATGGTTTTATTTTATTGTTATATTAGGGAAGGGAATCTTATTTGTATAGTCGGCAAAAATTCTTCAGTCTTCATCTGTACTCTGTAGTTGAAGTGTAGGACGTTTCGATCTTAGTCCAAAGATCGTCATCAGCTTAATAAAGACTGAGCACGCTGTGGGTCTCTTAACAGTGAACCAGAAGGAGTAGTCCAGGCTCATTAGCATGACAGTGCGATGGTTTCACTCTCAGGCTGTTATTGTCAATAGGTTTCTGTCTCAGTAAGTTGTCATAGACTGGATTCAACTTATACCGGAGTCTTCCATTGTGATTCATAGCTATGAATCGCAATTGCCCAAGGACACAACAACGGTCTGCACCTGCAGGAGCCCCCGACCTTCCGATCATGAGACGACCCGCTCTACCATCTACGCCACTGTTGCCCCATATTAGTTTCAAATATTTGTTCACAGGGGATTTCGGATACCTTGTGTATTTTCTGTAATAAGATAGTTATTAGTGAATAAATACTGTATGTAAAAAAAAATGTTTTTAAAGGTTCAAGACTCAGTGAATCAGGCTAGGAATTAAATATTGGAGAATTCCATGACTGGAAAGTTTGGAGTCTGTGTCTCTTTTTTCCTGTGGAGATAATGGAGAGCAATAATCACACTCCTTAAAATATTATTTGTTTAATATTGGGGACAGTGTTGCTGAATAACGGATTCCACTACTGTAATTAGATTATTTTTTTAGTATCTGAGTTATATAAAGGGATTACAATTACAAAACTGGTAATTACATTATAATTACTTTATCAAGTAACGATCCTATTACTTTTTAAAAATATTTTGAGCTGAAAACATTCATTTTCAGATTAAGGCCTGAGCAGAAGTCGAACGCAGCTGCTGTACATTTATTTTATGAAATATACAGTTTTTGATTTCATTTTGTGCTAAGCAGTAAACATTATTAAACATTATTAAATCAAGTTACAGCCAAATAAAGTTCACTCCAAAACAGTTAGAGCAGTTGATCCATTTTTGTTTTAAAGGCACTAGACCTGTTTTTTAAAATTACAAACAATGGGCTTCATTCACGAAACAAACAAATTTGTTCTTAAGGCCGACTTAAGAACATTTTGGGCATTCACAAAATTTGTTCTTAGCTGAAAGAGCTCTTCTGGAAGAACAAATCCTAAGAACAATCCTCTTCACGAACAAAAAAAATCATCTCTCTTTAAGAACAGTTTTGTCTTCTTAAGAAAGCTTCATGGATCAGACCTAAGTTTTTCTTAAGTTTCTCCTAAGTTGTACTTAAGAACTTTTTCTTAAGAAAATATTCATGAATGAGGCCCAATGAAAGCGGGAGCGAGTAAATTCAATTGATAGCAGTGGTCCTAACTTATTCCTAACTTTCCTAATGCATTTCTGAAATCCCATTTCTTCATAGAGATGAAAGTTAATATTTTTGCTGGAATCAAATCCAATAACAAATATACATTTCACTAAGATGGTTTTCAATCAAAATACATATCAAATGCAAAGCTATAATGTTTGAAAATGTTGTCTTGAACTCCTTTTGTGACCCTCACTTCTTCAATATCTGCTTGTTGAGCCCTGTTTTAGACAAACGAGTGACGACTCTATATTATACTATATTATGTTTCCCATAGAGGACGTCATGTCGCCTAAATAACTGTACTCTTGCGATTCGTTAATTGCGTCCATCTTCAGTGGCGCTCACAGTAAGCATCTGTCTGCCACTCTGGAGGCCCGGGTTCAATCCCCGCTGGTTACTATGTTTGGGGCGACAGTGGCGCAAGTAGTAGAGCGGGTCGTCTTGTAATCGGAGGGTTAGCGGTTCGATCCCCGCAGGCGCACACTGTCGTTGTGTCCTTGGGCAAGACACTTCACCCACCTCGCCTCCAGTGTCTGCGTACACTGGTGTATGAATGAGAGTGTGAATGGGTGAGTGGTTCCTTGATGTAAAGCGCTTTGAGTGCCTAAAGCAGGTAGAAAAAGCGCTATATAAATGTGACCATTTACCATTTATTTACCATTTAAAAGGCATTTCCACTAAAAACGTCTCATCTTTGCAGCTCTCCCCCACGTCCCTGTCCGACCCTCCCACATGACGACTGAATATGGCATTTACGGCCTTTCTAATAATGGTAATACTCGGTGACATTTGCGGGGCTCACCTTGCTGCCAGCCGCCGGAGGAGAAACACTCATTTTCATGGGCTGGACCTGCGTTTGGACAAAGACACACTCGGTCAGGAGAAGCCCACAAACAAACAATCAGGCCGCGGTGTGTCATTTGTGTCAGAACATGACGGAGACGCACAGCGCTGTGTGACAGACGACAATCAACGTATGGACACAAGCAAAAAGTCTTTAGAACGACACATGACAGGGCTGTAATCACCAGCACAATGGGAAACACGCTGCTGGGAAATAGAAAACTGGGATTTTTAATACAGGAAGTCAATTTTTCCCTTTTTTTAATTCACAAATATCAAATTTGTGCAATAGTCACAGTAGAAAGTGATATCTTAAAGTTAAATTACCTTGAATTCAGAGTATTTGACTTTATTTTGAGTAATTTTGAAGTTTGAAGTGAAGTGAATGGTTCCCAAACTTTCTTGGCGGCGACCCCCTAAATGAACATCTGAACGACTCGGGACCCCCACTGTAAAAAGTAACTTCCTCTTGTAACTATTTCGTTACAGCACTTTATAAAGCAAGAAAGGGGTAGGTTCCTCAGCTCATTGACCTTCTACCTACTCCCTTTGAGCATCAACTCTGTATTCTCTTTCTGTCTTTTCTGTAGCTGTTCGTATGCTGCACAAATGAAATAAAAAAAATAAAAATGTTTAAAACATTTAAAATATATGAATTATTGCTTTTTTATTTTGTTATTTGGTCCCAATTCATAAATATATGTTGTCCTAAACTAAACATTACATTAACAAACACTGTTATTTTATCTTGAATTCACCTGAGGACCCCCAGGTAAGGGCCTCGCGACCCCCACTTCACTGTCCTAAAATCACAGGTCTATACCAGGGCCAAACCTGGACTGAACCAGGGTCAAACCAGGCCTCAGTGTGGAGTAAACAAGAGAAGGCCATGGCCTAACACAGTCTGCATTGGCTGCATGTGTAAAGTCTAACACATTAGGCATCGTTATTGATAAACAGGTACAGTACATGCACCTGGGTATGATAATTATTCAACACAGTACAGTGTATAGAACAGTACTTGGCACCTAAATAAAAATAACAAAGGAATAATGAAGTCCATATACACGTGCTAATACATGTACTTGCCAACGTAAAGTTAAACTGTATGAACCAGATGCTGTTACTTCTCATTGTCCCCTATGGGGAATGCAGGCAGCTGTGCACATGCATTTCAGTCATGAATATAAATATATATATTTTCTTCCCGTTACGGGCGGCACTAAGAGGACTCTTCTTCTGTCAAAGAATGGATTTATATAATTCTGTTGGACACAGTCCTCATGTAATACTGTGAAACACGGGGCCCACATAAGCTTTGCTGCTTTGGCCTACTCCTTTTGAATACCATTACTTGGAACTTGGAAGTATTTGTAAAATGTGAGATTTGTTTTTTACTGTTTCACTATTTAGCTGTATGAATGTTGTATTCAATTGTTTATTGTTCTGATTTGACTGTAAAGCACTTGGATCACTTTGAGTCTTGTGAAGGGCTTTATGAATAAATGTTGATTAACTGAAAAAAGAGCGAAAATCTTAAACCACCAACTGATTTTTTGACTTTGCACGTCATAAATTCTCAAATTAAGGTCAAATATTCGTAAATCCAGAAATTAAAATTCACTAAGCTACAATTCTTTTGCAGTGTGTATCATTTTTGTAGATTATGGTGCATTTTTTAATTTTTTATGAGCAAAAACACAATACCCATTTCCATTATTTTGAGTACTCAAAAATGTAAACTAAATATCTCAGAAGAATTACTGAGAACACAGATAAAGCCAAACATGATAATTCTAATGGGAAATTACATGTTACGCGTTATTTAGGTTCCACAATCATCTAATTAACGAAAAACAAAACAATGTGTATATCTCTGTCTAAATATGGTCCTCCATGTGTCTTCCTGCATTCACCGCTGCAGCTGTACGGTTTTGTGTCTCGTAAGAGTGAAAAGACGGAGTGAAACCCACCTGGTCGTCAGGGCTGTTTCTGTCTGAGTCTGAAACAGAGACAAATGAAGATTTTATGAGCGAGAGACTGCGATCAATATTGACAGTAAGTTACACGGAGCTACTGTACGAGCATTTCCTCTGGAGTCGCTCAACAACACGTGAAATACAAACGAAATACCCAACAACCACAGCGCACACACACACACACCCAGACACACACACACCCAGACACACACACACACAGACACACACACACACACACAGAGGCAGGAGTCTGGAAGGAAAACTCCACTGATCACAAATAAAGATTCTCACGCAACTTGCAAACATGACATTTTACTATGAACAGCCTCATTCTTTGATTTCCACGGCGTCTCTCCCAAAACTGTTTTTGTTTGTTTTTTCTTGTGAATTTTGGTGTTTTTGAGCGTTTGGATGATTTTTTGTGGTGTTTCGTTGCTTCGGCTTTGATTTCTGGGATTGGAAGCCACTCATGAAGTATTCTAGTAGGTGTGTGTGTGGATGTGTATGGGTCTATATGTGGGCTATTGTTTGTTTTGTGATTACTTACTGTATTTTTGCAGCTGTGATAATAATGATATACAGTATGTAGAATAAATCGGACAGATGGAATAATGTATTTGGTAAAAAAAAAAGAAGTTATACTGTAATGTTAAATAAAGTATCCAGGAACAGGATTTATACCGGTATCAGCAAGTCAAATTTAAAGCTTTATAATGCCATTTTATTGCCCAAATACTACATATTTAATGCCAGAAACGCCACAAATTGGTGCGTATTTAATATTAATTTCCATATTCAATGCAAATTTTGATACAACTGACAACTTTTGAACAGAAATAGTGTATAATTTCTTCCCAAACAGCAGTTTAGACCCTATTTTTGGATTTTTGCCAAACTTTTGCAGTAAAACTAGCTGACTGATGTCTTTATTTATCAAGAATGTTTGATTTATTGCCAGTTTGAATTCCATTTAAAGCTTTTAAATGACATTTAAGGCCTTATTTTTGACACAATTCATTTAATGACTTTTTATGCCGCGTGGAAACCCTGAGGAAGTAAGTGAAAGGGGTAAGCGTTCACAAGTTTTATACTTCAGCCATACTTCTGCCTATCAGCAGACTATACACCACCTGGGGGCCCCAAAAAGTGTTATCTGATTCAAATATTTCCCCTTCTCCCTAAAAATGACTGTCTACTTTCTTTTGTAAACATTGTTGGGGGGTGAGAAATGAGAGACTAATTGCTGCATCTCATTTTTTCGAATATTAATTATCTATCCAAATGAACACTGATGTCGTGAGGGCCCCAAGACATGACTCTGCTTAGGGCCCGAGGAGGCGTGGGCCGGCCCTGACTTCAGCTTAATGTGTAAATGATTCCTGCAGTCTTCTTCTCATAGTTCTGGCCAAAAGTTGACATACCCTTTTAATTTTTTGGCAATTTTTCATAGAATATGAATGATGACACAAAAATCTGGTTTCCCACTCACGGTTAGTGGTTGTGTGAAGCCATTTATTGCCAAAGAACTGAGTTTACTCTTTTGAAATCATAATGAAACAGAAACTACTCAAATGTCCCTGATCTAACGTTCACATGACCTTCAACAACTGCCAGGAAAACTGTTCAGGAGCAAAGAAAAACTCACTTCAGCTGAAATACAGGACTCTCTGACAAAATGCTGTTTGTTTGAAGATGCACAATATGTAAACTTTTGATCTGGGACATTTGGATAGTTTCTAGTTGAAAAGCGTAAACAAACAGGATTTTTTGACAATAAATGGCTTCACACAACACTAACCATGAGACGTGTTACTATTCAGATTCTATGAAAAGTATAAGTTTATATACACTGACAGA